>VXBX01007125.1:669630-703051 GCA_013400415.1 Scytalopus superciliaris
CACTGTGCCCTTCACTGGTGGCAGCACATGTGCTCTGCAGGGTGCACATGCAGCAGGAGCAGCTTTACTGGGAGCCTAATTCCTCAGTTGCCCAGCAGTGTCCCAGACACCACTATGGATTAGCTGGGCTTAAAGGGTCATGTCCCTGTCTGACAAACCTGGAGTGGCAGACTGGCCAGGCCCTGTCTCCCTCATGGGGCAGAGAGAGGGCTTTCAGCCTTACTGCCAAAGCACTCTATATCCTACAGAAGGATTTCCTTGCATCTGCTTGGGTGGCAGCATGGGTCTATTCCCATTTCTTCCATAGTTTTGGTATGTATTTTCCAGAGTTCACTGTATACTCATTTGTCCCCTTCCTGCTTCTGTTCCATGTCTAATTTCCCCTCATCTCTCTGCTTTATCCCAGCCTCTGTATGCTACCAACCCCAGTATAAATAATTTGTATTCTTTTCAAAAATAGCCCAGGTCCCCTCTGTCTAATCTGCTACACTCAGGTTGCATTTCCAAAAATACCAAATAAATGCCACAGACAGACAGACATGCTGTGGCAGCAGATCTTGCTTGTACTTTGACCCTGAGTAGAGTTCCAGCTTCTGCTGCCTGGAGATGGCTTCAGTTCAGTGGCCACACATATCCCCTTGAGCAGTTTGGGTCACAAGAAACCAGGGTGTGGAGAAAACCCCTTAGCCTTTCTGCTGCTCCCTGCTTGCTGCATCACATATGCCTTTCAGGGGAGCTTAGCTCTTTCTTTAATGCTGTTTTTTTTTCCCTGTGGCTTCCTCAGAGTGACAGGGAGGGAGCTGTGAGATGGATGTCCAGCCATGGGGATCAGTGAGGGGGCAGCTGGAGCAGCCAGCATGCTGCCATTCCCACTGCCAAGTTCAGGGCCCCATGAAGTGTCCATGCTGAGCTCAGCCCCTGCACTCTCACGTGCTGCTTGTTCTGAGCCTATCCAAGGATGCCTGAGGCCTTTAGCATAGTTAGGAAAGCCAGGCTTTGAACAGGACTCCCTAAACTTAATTGTGTATGGAACTGATACAAATTCAAAGAGCTGCTCACAGAAATGTATACTGCTCTGGTGTAAGTCCGGCTCTGCGTTAATTATTGAAGAGTGGTGTTTTTAGGCAGTATTTGCAACAGATTCCACATGTCTGAGACCTTATTCCCATGCAAGTTCATCACAATGTCAAGTATTTCATTAATTTTAACCTTTATTTTAAAGATGCTGCTGCAATTAGTAGAAATGTTTCTAAAAACCTCTTTGATTCCTTTCCTGCCCCCTCCCCATGGGAAAGGCTGAACAGTGGTGTGTGAGTTTTAGCCATGCTTTCCAACATCACGGAGTGGCAAATTCGTCCAGGATATAAATATAAATCCTTAGAAGGCGGAGGCGGGAACAGTTGGTTTACAAGAAGATGAAGATTCTTTCAAAGAAACGTATAAGTGTCTTAAGTTCAACCAACAATCTATTATTCTGCCAATAAGAAATGTATGCATTTAAAAACAAACTAAATAATCAGTGCAACACTGCGATCTTTTTTACAGAAGTCATAAAAATCCTTAAACAGTTGGCAGCTCTTAGGTTCATTTGCCTAAATTCATAGACTAATTTACATGTAAGGGTACATTACCATGACAACTTTCAAATGTTACTAAATTCTCTTCTTACTACCTCTTTTTTTTTTGTGTGTAGCTGTATTATCTTCAAGAAAAATGACCCGTAGTTTGGAATTCTATGTAGTCTGGATTCTCCTGCACACACAAGGACCTTCATCCTGCATCTCTAACTCTGAGTGGACTTTGAGCTGGATTGTGTCAACATAGGCTGGGCTAACATCAAAACCTGGTTTATGAAGAAAGAGAAAACAAATCATATATACAAAGCCCATAATTTATTGTTAGTATAGTTTAAATCTCAAGTTTACTCTAAGAATCATTATTAGCCCAGACTTAATTATTGCAGAAAAATTAAAAACCACTTCTATACACAAAGAATTGCAATAATAATGACACCAATACAGCTAAAACTATTATACTCACAGTTCCTAGCTTCTTCCCCCTTTCTTGGTGTTACACTCACCCTGCCACTTCTTCTCAGCACTCTCAGGTTGCTACCTCAGTGAGGTGGTTGGGGTGCTAAGGCTGGTCATCAGCATGTGGGGTCTTTTGGCTGGGAGGAATGTGATGATGGCTGCATCTTTCTCACTCCAGGGATTCACCTGGGGTCTTTTTTATGTTTGCCAACAGGCTTTCACACCTTGCTGCTTCCTCACTGGTTTGCAACCCACACCAAGTCCAAATTTACCATACATGATGTATCTTGCATATGCTAGAAACTTGTTCTTTGTTCTGCTACTCATGAAAAGGTGGTTTTGTCTAACTCTTGGCCTGTATTTTTTTAATGTAAAACAATTGTTTTGTTCATAGCTGTGGGGGCTCTATTGGCAAGTCTGTCTCCCATCTTTTGTCATCTTATGCCCATATTCATCCTCACTGTATTGTGTGTCTCCACCTCCCAAGGCCTCTGCTCTCACCCCACGCCTGTGTTTCTCCAAGCCACATCATTATGTTGGTTGTAAGCATCTTGTTTTGCAAAGAGCAACAACTTGCTATTCCTGTCTGTACACAACTGTGGTGGTACCATACAAGGATAAGCCAAAGTAAAAGCAAATCATCCATGGCCATATGGCCAGAAGGAACAATGCAGTTACAGCTAAGCCAAGTTAAAAGAATACTTGCAGGCAGGTCAGCAAATGTTCTGCCAGAGCAGGCTGGGCGTGACTCAGTGCTGAGGCCTCACAAGCTCAGTGCAGGGCACGTGGGCTGGCACTGACAGTGGCACTACCTGGTCCAGGGCAGAGCTGATGCATCAGCAGGATGCAGGAGTGCTGCTGCATTGCTGCTGTGTCACATTCCAGCTGCAGGGGCAGCAGTGCCTGCCCTGCTGACAAAAACAAGGCTGTGCAGGTGCAAAGCAGCAACATCTGGGATCTTAATTACTGTTCATACAATAAAAAAGCCCAGCTTGGCATTACAGTATCACTCCAAGTTTGCTGGGCAGATGCTTGAGTGGAAAAATAGCTTTCTGGTGAGATGAGCCTGTTCAACCCAGAGAAGTGAGAAGAGCCCTTGTTATTAAAATAGAAGGCAAAATGAGGCAATTCCTCTGTCTATCAAATAACTGGGTAAATCTTCTCAGAGTCTTTGCTCCACATGCTTTTTTAGATTTTGTTACCTCTGTCCTGTGAGAGTAAAGTATTCTTGGCAGAGGAAATGCTGCTTTTCACAAGAACCAAGTGCCAAGCTTTTAAAAATTAATACAATGTAGAAAAACACACTTTGTTTTTGTAAAAAAGGTTGTCAAAACAGCCCTAGTTTCAGACAGATTTTTTTAAAATAATACTTTGCTTATTTTCAGGAGCTACGCCTGGTTTTCACTGGAAGCATCGAGAGGCTGGGAATTTCCCTATGGCTACAGCTGGACTATGCATCCAGGGGTGGGAAGCAGTAATCCTGGTATGCCTCCAGCCAGGAGGGGTTGGAGGCACAGCTTGGCAGGTGGGAGATGGTAGTCTGTGCTTGGCCAGAGGACTCTCAAGTGATGTAGACCAAGAGTTTTTTGACGTTCCCCACCCTGGGGCACTCCAGAAACTCCATCTAAGTTAATGAAAGGCAAGTCTGCACCAGCTAGAACTTCATTAAACCTGCAGCATGGCTGCTAAGCCTATGCTTTAGTTTAATTCACAAATGGGAATGAATCGAGCATTTACCAGCTCTCCCTGACCCCAATCCCCAAAGGCTTGCCCTGTTTGAGCTGTGAGCTTAAATGTCTCTGCAATCCTGCTTCTAGGCCAGGCTGGGAAAGGAGGACGTGCGAGTTTCCCCGTGGGCCCCCACAGGAGGGGAAAGCTGTGGGGTGGCAGCAGGCTTGTGTCCTGGGTCCGGCTGGGACAGAGTTAATTTCTTCTCAGTAGCTGTCACAGTGCTGCGTTTTGGATTCAGAGTGAGAGTGGTGTCCATAACACACTGATGTTTTGGTTTTTGCTAAGATGTGTTTATCCCAAGCCAAGAACTTTCTTTGAGTCTCTTGCTCTGCCAGTGAGGAGGGAGCAAAGGAGGGGGCACAGCCAGGATAGGTGACTCCAGCTGGTCAGAGGGGTGTTCCACACCACAGAATGTCATACCTGGTGTATAACTGGGGGTGTACCCAGAAGGGGCAAGACCTGGATTTGGGAGGGGGCTCTGGCAGCAGTGAATGGTGAGCAATTGTGTGGTGCGTCACTTGTTTGGGTTCTTTTTCCTTTCCTTTTCAATGATGATTATTATTACCCTTTACTATTATTACTGTGTTTTACTTTGCTTTCAATTATTAAGCTGTTCTTATCTCAACCTACAAGTTTGCTTTGATTCTCCTCCCTGTTCCAGCATGGCTGAGCGAGGTGCTGTGTGGTGCTTCATTTCCAGCTGGGACTAAACCAGGACATCCTTCCATGGCTGCCTGTGGGCACCCCTCATACCCTTCCCGGCTGCGCCCAGCCTGGCAGCCTCTTTCTGTGGCAAGTGGGGTGGGATGAACGAGCCCACACTCTTCTTTCCCCTTCCCGCCCCTCATGCAGCTCCTCCAGGAGGGATGGAGCCATCGGGGAGAGGTGAAAGGAAACGTGTGGAACACGTTTGTTCAGCTCAGGTTGGTTCCTGGCTGTTGTTCCCCTGGATGTTACTCTGTGAGGTGGCGGGGGGTGTGACCCCATAGCCTGAGGTGCCGCCGGAGTGAGGGGGCTCCTCACACGCTGCTGCCATTTCTGTCACTTCGTGAGCCTTCCGGCCATTCCTCAGGCAGGCGGCCGGGCAGGGCACTCCTGGCCCCTGCAGGTGCTGGGCAGGGTTTTCTCCCCCTGGTTTTAGGGAGAGGTGGCAGCCCCATGTCAGCACAGGCGGAGGAAGCGCCCCTGCACCCTTGGGCTCGGCTGTTCCCCTGAAAAGGGCCTTGTTGGTCTCCTGTGTGACCCCAAGAGCCTTAAAAACACGGCTTATATTTGCCTTCAGTAGCCACCAGAGGGTGGCATGCTGAAATTTTAACTTCCCAAGCACAGAAGTGAGGCATTCAGTGCTATAAAGGTCAGAACTCACGATAAAACTCTGCAGGTAAAGAAAATACTTTATTTTGTGGGCTATCCAGGAACCAGCCCCTTGTCTGCTGCTCTCTTGGGCTGTGTTTGGGGCAGACTAGCCAGAGCTGCCTGTGAATTTCCTGTGGAAATCTTTTCCCTTGTGGGAAAAAATAGTGATCTGTTGGACATGGAACTGTGGGAAAATAATGGTGAATTCTGTTTTACCTGATGTGAAGGGGACAAAAAAAAAGGAAAAAAGACGTGGTTTGTATATTGCTGATGTATCCGGTTTCACTAATATTTACAGAAATTCATTTTACTTTTTCTTACTATTTGTTTTACTCTTCTGTTTGGAAATTTACATTTTCCTTTTTTCCCCTAAGAGACCAGACAAAATGAGTAAAACGTTCCTACGTGTTAACATTGACATGCTGAGGGTGTGTGGTGTCTCCTCCTCCCCAGAGCAGGACTGTGCCCCCTCACAAGCTGCTCCTGCTCCTCCAGCCGTGCCTGCTGAGTCATTGTCCCTCCCTGGCAGCAGAGTTTGCTGCCACACAGTTCACATCTCCCCACCCTGCACCACACAGTTCTTTAATCCTGGTCCCTGTCCTTTATGCCAGCTTGTGATCTGCTCTCATTCCATGCAAAGCCTGAGGGTTATGTGTTACTCAGTGTGCAGCAGCATCGGTATGACTGTGGAAAAGATGGATGTGGAAAGGTACGCTTCAACAGTGCTGATGGTTTGCTGGAATTTATAAGTTTATGGGTGGTGCTGATGCGAAACAGGCCACATTTTGAGAGACTTATGTTTAAGACTCAAGCTCTCTTACTCTCTATAGAGATATATCTGGTCATTTTGGGCATTGTTTGCTACTGATAGTAGACGGCAGTGAAAGCTACTTGGTGTCACACATTGCTTGGGGGCTTACCAAGCAATGGATCCATGCTTAATGACATGATCCATTCAGTTCCGTTTACTTAGGTATGAAACACTGTTGTTCCTGCAGGTGGGAATTCTGTGTGAAAGGACACAAGCCTCAAACTGCAAACTAAACATGAAGCAGACCCAGGGCCCTAAGAATGCACCAGGGCTGAGGAAAGCACAGTCCTCACCTCGACGAAAAGGAAACAATAAAATGAAGGTTTAAATGTTACTGTTTGGGCCTCTAAAGACATTCTTCATCCCACGTGTGCAAATAAAATGACAGGGTACTCAAAAAACCCCCAGTTAGTTGCTTTGACTAGTGATCAGCATGATTATACCATTTAAGATCTTTACATAAAACAGAAAATGGCCTAATTTAATGCAGCAGGAGCTAAGCAGGTGATGGCTGAAGCTTAACCATTAATAATTAAGAAGCAGGAGATAGAAGAGACTACCTGAGAAGGAAACTTGTTAAGTAATGTAGAAGGGACAGCTGGAGTGCATACACAGTGAAGATGAGCCTGAATACTTGGGTTCTGGGCAGCACTTTGTCAAAATACAGTTGTGTCACAGATTTAAGACTCCAGTGGAATATATGAATTAATAGGAAAGGATCGCTCTTTTAGCTATACTCTTCACTCAGTTCTGGAAGCTTAGGATGTTTTTGACTTAAGGAGTGTCACTGACAAAATCTCTAATTTCCACAGTTAGGCAAAAATTTAGATGGAATACATACCTCGCTATGACTGTGTTTTTTCCTGCTCATGTCCAATACACAAAGAATGAAAAAGGCTGTAAGCAGTTCCTTGCTAAAATCCAGACTTTTCTATTTTAAAACCTAAGTGTTTGTTTTTGTGCTACAATACTGCTGACTTTGCTAAACTATACATAGTTCCTTGCCCTCTTCCCAAGACATTTTTAATTCCCCTGTTCTGTTTTAAAGAGAACTGAATTGGAGAAGAAACATGCTTCTAATTCAGTCTTCTTTTTTTTTTTTTTTTCTTTAATGGAGATGGAAATTGAAGTTGTTCTTGAGGGAAGAGTATTAGATGGACCAGAACTACTTAATATCAGAGTCATAATTCATGCTGCTCACATCTTGTCATAGAAGTACAAACTGTACTGTTCTTGAAATGTCAGTGCTTTTTTTTTTTTTTCTCATTTAAAACAGGGATTCAATCTCTTCATTTTGGAAAAAGAACTTGGTGTCTACATTGATTTCACAGTGTAAAATCTTCATGCAGAGCCTGACTTCTCAAAGGACTATGAGGTAAATGTTAGTTTGATAGCAATAATTTAAGTAAGAGGTTTTGTTTCTGCTGAGTCACTTCTTTTTTATCCTATGTGTTTTTTGATAATAAAACAGTTTGTTACTAACTTTTCATATGTACTTAAAAGTATAGAAAGGTTTGTGAGTAGATGGCATTTGGGAAATTCAGCTGCAGCTGAGCCAGGTTCCTAATTATAACAATTTAATTGTTATAATCATGGCTCATCCCAGTAGCTGTGTGAACTTTAGATAGACCCTGTCCAGTGTCAGATCCTCAAAAGCCTGCTGATTTCAGTAGGAGTTTCTCTTCAAGTGAAAATTATGAACGGTTAAAAAAGGAGGAGGTCATCCTCTTCTGGATCCATGTGTGCTGATTGTACTGCTTCCAATTCTTCATCATTGCTCCCTGGCTATACTCTCCTGCCTTCACAGCTTGTTTTCCATTCACAGCCAACTGAGCAGTCCCTGTATAGCTCTAGTTCTGCTTTAGAAAAATAGTATGTCAGATTCACTGTGACCTCTGCAGGGAGTGATTTCATCAGCTCTGTCCATCATGGCTAAGGTGCTGTAGCCGCGCTCTTGTCCTTGTTTCTAACTGACATAATTGTGCTGTCAAAATGTCGTTGTGTAAATCAAACTGCAGTGCGTTTGCAACATCAGTGCTAGTGTGGCTGGTCTAACACTTCCTTCTAATTACAAGTTGTTTATTTGCAACAGTTGGCTGAGCTGCAGGAGGTGGTGAGAAGGATGAGTAACATCAGGGAGGCTGGAAAGGAGTCAGAGAGACGGTTCCAAGTGCAGCCTGCAGTGAACCCACAGCCAAATAGACAGTAACACACAGAAGGGAGGGAGGGAGAGGGGCAAGTCATACAGGAGAAGGAAAGCTTGCAACAACAGCAAGGGGGCCTGCAGGAGGAAGAGACTTCCCCCAAAGCCTGAGGTGCCCTTGCAGAACCACTTCACTGCTGTTCAGGTTGAAAATACCCTTCACATTAGGAGAGAGGCTGGAGGTGAGTAAGGCAGCCCCATCCGCTCCTTGTGTAGCAACCAGCACAACTAAGAAAAGACAACAGGTGTGACAGCAGCAGGTGACTCTTCTGAGGGACACAGAGGCACTCATTCCCTGAGTTGACCTTTCTCTAGAGAGATGGGCTGCTTGCTAGCGGTTCATATCAGGGATGTGCACACTCCTGCAGGGCTGTGATCTTACTGGCATCACAGAGATAGGTGGGATGGCTACTCTGAGTGGAGTGTTGGAATGGAAGGACAGGCAGCAGAAATGAGCAAGGGGTGTTACCCTCTCTGCCAATGACCAGCTGGAGTGCATGGAGCTTTGCCTGAGGATGGATGAGGAGCTGACTGAGAGCTTAGGGATCAGGATTAAAGGGAGGGCAGGGGCAGGTGACATAGTGCTACAGGCCATACAGCCAGGAAGACTTAGTGGAA
This sequence comes from Scytalopus superciliaris, assembly GCA_013400415.1. Lineage (NCBI taxonomy): Eukaryota > Metazoa > Chordata > Aves > Passeriformes > Rhinocryptidae > Scytalopus > Scytalopus superciliaris. The sequence goes on from VXBX01007125.1 coordinate 678,383, forward strand.
GAGGCCCTCTATAGGCAGATGTGAGTGGTCTCATGTTCACAAGTCCTGGTCCTCATGTGCTACTTCACCCATCCCAATACCTGTTGGAGGAACACCACAGCAGGGCATAAGCAATCCAGGAGGTTTCTGGAATGTAATGATGATCATATCCTTCTCTGAGTTACAGAGGAAGAAATGAGGAGACAACCTTGCTCTTACCAACAAGGAGGGACTGTTGGGGAATGTGAAGTTCCAGGACAGCCCTGGCTGCAGTGACCATGAAATGGTGGAATTGAAGATCCTTAGAGCAGTGAACAGGGTGCACAGCAAACTCACTACCCCAGACTTGAGGAGAGCAGACTTTGGCTTTATCATGGATCTCCTCAGTAGGGTGCCACGAGATAAAGTCCTGGAGGGAAGAGAGTCCCAAGAAAGCTGATTAATATTCAAGGGTCACCTTCAAGCTGAGCTGACACTATGTGGAACCCTGTGACAGAGGCAATACAGTAAGAGGCTCTCTTACCTGGCTGCAGAAATCCCACAGAAAACTAAACAGGCTTCTAGAGCAGATTATATTAATGACTCTGTTCTGACACCTGTTCTTCAGCACCTCCTGAAAATTTGATGCAGTACAATATACAAAGCAAATGCTTCATCAGACTTATAGTGGTCCCCAAAGATATTCTTTCGGAGTGGTAGTGAAGGGAAGATGTAAATACTTGCCCAGAGACACTTTGCAATGTCTTTTGTCACATGTAGTGCACGGCAGAAAGAGGAACCAGAGATTTTTCTGTGATAACCACAGATTCTGAAATGACAAACAGCAGGCATGAAAATTCAGCCAATAAAAGATGGGTATATTTAGTTGTTGCAGCCTTTCAGAGCTATGTCGTCTTAACTAAAGTGTTATCATGCATAGGTGTTCTTTAGCAAAGATGTAACTTAAAGAATTTTTCACTTCGATGAGCCAGACTGATATTTTGCAACAGAGAATCCTGGAGTAGGGAGCACTGACTGATTGCTTTCTGCTTAGCTCAAAAATCTGCAAAAGACTTATGTTGTTAAGTGACTCTAAATTGCAAGCCTCAAATATCAGGTTCACTGCCAGCTTGTTTCTCCTTTCCTAAGCCCCTCTGAATTTCCAGCATAATTTTTATGAATTCAAGGTCTAAATCTTTATCAAAGTTCAGTTGGTGAACATGGTACATGACCATTAACTGCACCTCTAAATGCAGTTGTTCTGTTGAAAAGAAATGTCTCAGTTCTTCCAAACCACCCTCCCACCTTCAGCCCAAAAAGCCAATATACAGTTTTGTGGTTAATATAAATTACAATGTCCTTTTTCAGAGCAAAGAAGTAGCTGCAAATACACATTTCCCTCAGCATAAATACTGTGTGGCCTACAGGTCCCAGAGCAGTGGCAGCTGCCTTTGTCCCCAGCTGAGGCCTTGACAGATCCTTGTGAGCCCACTTGGCTTCTCACCTTCCCTGTACAGATCCGCTCCTGGGAAATTCAGGCAGATGTTCCCTAATGAGATCTACTGGAAAAAGAATGGAGGTGGTGCAGATGTGTTTTTTGTGTCTGTCCCTCTCCTATCTTTCGTCTCTTGTCTCTGAATTGCGAGCTCCAGAGCATAAAACCAAGTGATTGTAGAGAGAAAATGGGATACAGAAATGCTAAATGAGCAGCTCATTGGAAACCTGTTTGTTTGGAGCAGACATTGCAAGAATAATTGCCAAAGAAGCGTGAAGCAGAACTGGCTGGCAGGGAGCCCCATAATGCCCTGCACCGTGGCCCTTTCTGCCTTGCTTGGAAGAAAACATGGTAACTCACATCCACAGCCTAGAAATTAATCCTATTAGACACTCTTTTGAAAAAATCCAAGAGGCATATAGCTTTCCACTTTGATAAATCCAATGTGAATCTATTGTAAAGACAACTCCTCCCATCAGGCTTTGTATTTCCACATGGTCTTGAATAGAAATGAGCTCAAGACTGTCACAAGCTTCAACCATTTCAGAAATCTAGGAAGATAATGTGACAGCCTGGTCTGTTTTGCTTATTCAATTAACAGACCATCCAGGGCACAGAAGATTTATGAAAGATCAAAAAGGAGCTGTCACTGTCCTTGATGACCCCTGGTGGGTTTCAGATTTTCATAAGAACAAACCATCCACTCCTTTGGTGAGGAAAAACTTCTTTCCATGACTGAAACACCACAACTTCTCTTTGTCCAGGCCTGTTCTCTTACTCAAACCCATCTTAAGGCAGGTGGATATTCATGGAGATCTCTTCTCAGGTACAGATCCCTCCAGGACGGATGCCAGTCTTGCACTGATTTACTTTTCTGCATTAAAACAGAAAAGCAAAGGGTGAAGAAAAAGCTTTGATGCCCCTTGGTGGACTGGGAAGGGGTGGAGCTTTTCTTAGTGAACTTCCTGGCATTACTGGTTGTAGCTTAAGTGGTGTGTGTGTTATTGCAGTGTCTGTCTGCTCGATTTTTCCATTTTGAATCCGTGGGTCATCTTGAGCTGAGTTATCTCAGAGTCTCTGTAAAGGCCATAGAAGCTGGTGGCTCAATAAAGAGGTAAAATACCCCAATGGGTTGTTTCACAGGGGGTAATAGTAACAGATTTCAGGTTGCCTGTGTTCTCAATTTAGCAGGCAGCACAGCTTTAGTCCTGCATTGGCTGTCCCTTCCTGTGGAGTTATCACAAGAAAAGATGGAGCTGCTGCTGCTCCTGCTAAGACTCAGGGTAGTGGTGGTGGTCCCAGGTCCATAGGGCACAACGTGTTGTTGATTCCACTACTCTTGTTGTTTCTAAGGAAGCGATTACCTGTTTTCAGCTACTTGATTTGAGAATTCAAAGTATCTTTAAATCAGCCATGCTAACAGCTTGTGTGTTTTCACTGTGTAACTCTCCAACACTCAGATCCTTTGGGAATTTCAGTTTGTTTGTTTTTCGCCAATTAATTTTGTGTATTATGTATGATTGTTATATGAAAGTTTGGTTAAAAATAATAGGAGAATGACATGAGTGAAACAAGCACCTTTGAAACATACTCCTAAGGAGAAATACTAAAGACTAAGGGGAAAATAATGAGACTAGGAGGGAAAGTGTTACTCCAATACTTCAGCACTGAATATTAGCAGTGAGACTTGGAGAACCTAATTTAGTAAACTCATAGACAAACTCCACATTTGCAAGGAAATGAAAAGAAATTATTTCAGGTCAAGAAAATGGATCATAGCCCCTGCTATATCTGGTAGGTTTACTGGCAGCAGAAAAATGGTGATTCTTTATGTGTGCAGCAGAAGTGATAAGAAGTGGGTGTATCTCTGGATTTCAGTCCATCCTCATTAGCTCTGCTCCTATTACAGTCCCAGAAATGTAGGACTTGGGAGGAGGCAGTGTTTGTTTCCTAATGCCCTCTACAGGGTCTCAGAAGTAAAGCATAAGCTTAAAAATACAGAAATATGTTGTATTAAACATTATGTAACAGCAACTTGCACATTTAACAAAGAAAGCTGAAAAGATATTAGTAAGCATCGTTGATCTCTGAACAATATCCTGCTACCTTTCTGTGGCTAAGCTGGAAAATTGCACATGTAAGTAACTTATTGATTAGAACAGCCTTTAAATAATCACAAAACTCCACAGTGATCGCTGCTACTTTCTGTTATCACTGGATGTGTTGCAAGCCCAGCAATGCTCTGTTTTGTGAGCCTGGAACGTGCCCATATTGCTATTCCACTCTCTTCCCTGGCCTGAAAACAGAATTCTTGCTTTTATAACGCTGCCATTTAAAGCTACACAATTTTGGGGAAATCAGCATATTCTTATCTGTTAAGCAGTGCTTTTTAGTGTGAATTTGGCTCCACATCTGAAGAGTCAATAACATTTGAATGCATTCCAGTTTCCATTGTAATTCACACTTAGAAGTTTAGCCAGGCTGGAAATCTGCAGAATAGCTTGGGTTACAGGAAAACAAACATTGCAGAGCTGAACCCGAGTCCCTTAAAATCAGTGGGAGACTTTTCCTATTGCCTGACACTGGTCTGGAGTCCGACCCTGATTTGCTCCCTCTTTGGACAAAAGGTTTCAGGCAACTACTTGGACATTCACATTTGTGTCATGTTCAATAAGTCTCTGCTGGGCAGTTACAAGGACAGGGCATGATTCAGCTCTGCCTTCTTATAGGCTGGATCTTTTTCCCAATATGCTGGTATTACTTAGTATCACTTACACGAATTTCTGAGAGCATCTGTTTAGTGGTTTATAACTCAAATAAAGCATTCAGTCAAAAATGTTTCATGCTGATATTTTTTTCCTGGAATAAAAACATATAGGTTTTGGTTTGTTTTTGTTTTGTTTTGTTTTGTTTTAATTATTATTTGGGTAGTAATCTCTTGTTTCAGAATAGGGACTTATTATATGGTAAAAATGATGCTTCATATCAGGGAAAACCTTTTTACTCTATACCCAACTTTGAATTAATTTTCCATTATCAAAACACTGGAAATTTGTATGTGTTTTGGCAAAGACTAGTTAGAGTTTAAGAGCTAAAATTTCTACCCACACTGAGACTTACTTTGTAAAGTAGCTAGTGAGCAGTAAATTCATAGCCCTCCCATTTTGTCCTTATGCCCTCTCCGATCAAGAGCTGAGTCTGTTGTAAATCATATTGCTTATGAAAAGAGAGGTAAGAAAATAGAAGTCAGAAAAACAAACAGGAAGCTCTAAGCAATGTGATGAAATGTGATCTGTCTGTGGGCGCAGGACATTTTACTGCTAGGTATTGCTATAACATCAGAAGATCATTGAAAATCAGTGCTGAAATTGAATCTGATGCCTACCTGTATGTTATTTTATGTTTTGGACTTGAATAATGTCTAACCATTTCCAAAATGAAAATGAGTTGGTTGCTGGCTTTCCTAAGGCAGAGTTTTCCTTTCTCACACAGATGAGTAGTTAAATATGTATGTGCTTGTTTATAAATCTCTCAGAGCAGCTTTGTAATACTTCTTGTGGTTTTGGCAAAAGCTACTCTCAGCATATGGGCAAAAAGGAATAGTGTCCTTCAAAATAACTGTATGTATCACGTTGCATCATTAAGAGAACAGGCTGATAAAATGTGTCAGTCTTCTATGAGACAGTTATGTGGATGAATTGCTCTTGACCTTCTATCACTTTCAGTGATCCATCCTTCTTTTAGGAAAATGGGTGGGTGCAATTTCTCTTTCAAGAAAGATTTAGTGCCACAAGAGGCAGGGAAAGTCTGCTGCGATTGATTCCCTGGCCAGTTTCAATCCTTAGGCCACTTTGTATTTGCTTTGTTATACCTGTTGCTGCCAGACATTTATCATAGGATTTATTTTTCTGTTTCAGTCTGTGTGAAACTGTGATGATGAGTTTATTTTACTATCTTAGAGTCTTCAGAACACACGAGTTTAGAATTTGCAAGTATTTAATTCAGGATAATTTTAGAAGAGTGATTAAATTTGCATTTGTATTTTGGAAGCCAGGATCATTGTGTATGTTTTTCTGATACTGTAATAAGTAAATGTGACACAAATCGTCATTTCCATATCATAACTCTCTTGAGAGCAGATAAGATTTAAATCAAAATAGTCTGTAATGCTAAAGTTCAAATCTTAGATGTCAGCTATGATGTCAAACTTCTACCTTTACTTTGAGTATACAGGGATAAATTAACCTGTGGGCTGACTTCCTGAATCTACCCCAATTTTGATGTGGCTTTTTTTTTTTTTTTTCCACTTTTTGACCTTTAATGGTGGAACTAGCTGCTAAACCATTATTTCTGTGGAATAAATGACTCTGCAAGTTCTGTTACATTTTGTTCCTTTTATTGCCACACTGCTTACTGAAGCTAGCATACAATGAGCCATACTCAGCTTCTGCCCTCATCTGTAATCAGGAAGACAATAAGATCACTTTAAATGTATTTCTTTCTTTTCCTTCTTCAAGATCAATAGAGAATTCTATAGCAAGCTGAGTTGGTTTTGTAATTATAATGGCTACCAGTTGAATAAGGTAAAATTCATTCACTCCAATTGCTTATCTATTGTGGTTATTTTGCTTCACAAAATGTCTCTTCACATGAATACATTTTAAAGGAAGTATCACAAAAGCATTTTCTAGCATATTATGGGTTTCTTTGCCGTGTGGGTGACAGCTGAATGCCATAATGGAACATTCAATAGTTGCTCACAGCTGGGGAAACCCTGGTGGTCCCTCTGGGATCAGTTACAGAGTTCGGGTCATTTGCAGATGAGTGGCTCAGTAGGTAGTTAATCAGGCATGTCCACTAATAATAGGGGACCTCTGTCTCTTAGAGGAGACTGAGGGCATGTAGTGGGCCTTGTCCCACTTGAATAGTTCTTCCGTTAGATTGACTGTATTACCAATTAGACTTCTCTAAGCTTGTTTTCTCTTACATCAATATCAACTGTGTTTGCCTTGTCTTTTAATGACCTTACAATTGATGTATTCTCTCTTTGATCATGAGTAGCTGACCAGGGGCAGGGGGGGAGTTCAGTTTTCCATTGCAGTCACCTACTCGTTGGTTTTGCTTGATGATAATTTCCTTAGATTCATTGTTACTAATTTCCATTAAATTGTTTTAAGTGAGGAGGCCAGAGGCAGAGGTGAATGCCAAATTTTTGCCAGTAATTAGGAAAAAGATGGTAAATAGAAAATCAAGTTGATCTCATCTGAGCTGTAAAAGGGAATATACAAACTGTGACCCTGAAGTAAGAAGTGTGGGGTTGGGTTTTTTTTTCAAACAACATAATCAGCACAAGTTGCCATTTCAGGCTTTGTATTATTTTTGATGCTGCCATATGAATCTGTTTTCCAGACTATTCAGAAATGCTGAATTAGTTCTGTTTAGCCTACAGAAAAATTAGGCTTTAAAAGAAAGTTACTGATCTGATCATCCATCATTCACTCCAAAAGGCAGGTAATGATGTAGGTATTCAGTGTGAATTCCTGGTGATTCACTTTGTAATTACAGACTCTTTAGATTCTGGTACTGGAATAATTTTTTTACCTGCAGCCTTCTGTCATATTTGTGTCTTTGACCTACCCTACACACAGTTTTAACTGACTTGGGGCATAATTATTCTTGAATAAAAACCCTCTTAAAATCTTCCTCTTAAAACCTAGTTTACTTCAGGTTTGCATATTATTCTATTGCCTAAAGTATTATGGGAGAGGGTCACTGGGAGTTGTTTGCAATAGCTGAGTCAAGATTTTCTAGGCTCAAATGGCTGTTGCTTCAGCAGGTCTATTTCTGTATTGCATTTTTTTTAATTTTAACCCTCTTGAGTTAAATTAATAATTTGGACAGTTTTTTCTATGTTTTTCAAAAAAAGGACTTTCAAACATTCACAAATGTACAGACTCTGCTAGAGGGTGTTTTGTTGGACAAAAACACAGTCATATCTCAAGAGGGGAAAAATTTTAATCTTTATAGATCAAATAATGAACCTGGATATGGCAGTTGAACTGAGATCAGTGAGTTTGGGCTGAACTCTGTCAATCAACTTAATTTTTAAACTTGAGACACACAGGAATGAAAGGCTTCTTCATGTTCTATACTGACCGTGCTGTGTAGATGATTCCATTTGAGATCTTTCAGGTTTTTAACCCCTGCACCTGGCCACCATTTCACCTTGTGCACTGATGCCAATGATGCCTTGGTGAGCACTGTCGTGTGGGAAAGCTGAAAGGTAAGTACAATGAGTTGGCCTTTTCTGATCTTTCATGATTCACCTCTCCTGCCTTCTCTGTTTTATTATTCTGAAATGCTCAGTAGAGCTGAGGAATTCAGAATGTTCAGCAGGGTAAACTTACCCAAAATTCTGCCCTGATGTGTGGCAGGGAGTAAATTGAAAGTAGCTAATATTCTATTCCAAACAGTTCACAGTTTCCTCTGACTTATGAGTGAAGACTTAAAACTACCCAATGAAACATTTCTCCCACTCACTCTTGGCTTCTGCTGATCCTTCAGGGTCAGTTCCCTGAATTCAGGTATGCTTACTTACATGTGAGCTGGGGCAGAACAGGACACATAAGCATTCTGTTGTTGGTGTTGTGATTATCTTACAGGAGACAGTGAATTTTATGTGTATTCTCTGGAATTCCTTAAAATGTGCTGATCAGCAAATATGCATGCCTGTAAGCCAGTTCAGTGGAACAGTTGTGGAATAAAAACCACAATAGAATACCGGGCAGACTTATTGTAGGACTGGGGTTTTAGAGTTTTCAAAAGCCTCTAGGGAATTTTGAAAAACAAATCCCACTGAGAGTCAAAGAGATTTGTATGGTTAAGTCCTTCAGCCACTTTGGAAAAAGTTCTTATAAATAAATAAATATAGGGAAACTGTATAACAAATCAGTGTATGCACTTCAAAAGGAAGAAAACATTTTTAGCAAATATATAGACTTCACATGACAGCAGGCAAAACAACCTGAAAAATTATAGATAAGGAAAAAAGACCTCCCAAGTTTGTTCTTTCTATTTTTTTTTTTAAATATGTATTTTTTATGTTTCATTTGTTTTAAGAATACTTACCCTAACCAATGGTTAAATGCTGGATTGAGCCAAAGTGCAACTGCTGTGAACTTCAGAGGTTAAAATTTTACTCCTGATGTTTTAGGGAAATAGATTTGGAGCTGGCTGGAGTATGTAATTCTGCATCATCCAGTGGATGTTGTCTTCTTCACTCCTGCCTTTTGCTTAAAGACTCAAATACACTGTGGTGTATCCAGCACATCCATGTAAACTGCTTACTTGGGAAGGTGATGTTTGCATAGGCTGGTCTTTGCCTGCACTCTATCGAGCAGAGCCTGACTTGGATCATTTATAGTCTGATACATCTGTACCTTAAATCCAAGTGTGTAGGATGGAGCCCTAAAGACCAGCAGAAGCTCAGTCAGATGACAGGTGAGGATGCACCTGCTATATTTCTCAAAAGTACTTTCTGTTGAGATTAGGTTTCTATTCCTGTGCTCAGTGCTGAAGAACTGGGATGATCATCACCTTGAGTTCAAATGCTGATACTCATCCATCTTTTATATATTGTTAGCAGAGTGCTGGTAGTTCTTCTGTGGTTCACGTGACTAAACCCTTGCAAGTAGATTGTACATATTCTTGGATAATTTTAAAAATAAAATACTGATTTTTATTATTTCTATTCCAAGAAAGCTCTGAAGAAAATCTGAGATTTACATATGCATCTTAGTTACTCTTTCCATGCTTTCTGAACCTGTACAATGTGATTGCTTCATATGTTGAATTTTGTCTCATATGCAATGGGTTTCATTTATTTTTAAATAAAGGGCAAGATTTCTAATGGTTAAGGATCTAAGAGAGGAAAAAAAAAAAGGTAAGAAGCTGAGAAATTAGAATAAGCCAGTTATTCCCTCTGCATAGAAAGGAAATGTTTGGACTTATTTTCTTCCTTCTGCACAAACATTGCCCTTGTAGCTGTTGTGGTAATTAACCAGATGTTAGTTTTGTTGGAAGAAAGTCCAGTCAAAATTATACTAAGAGTACATAGGTCCCCAGGGTATTACTTTTCTTGCATGGGGTAACATAGGAGATCAAAAAAAAATATTATCATGACAGCTAAGTATTAGCAGAGTTTGAGGGATATTTTATGCTCTTCCTTCTTCCTCACTGGTGTTTCAATTATTTCTGCCATCATATTCTAGTATGAGGGACTGTTCTCTCTAGTGCTCTGATACTTTCATAATTATTTAGATCATTTAACAGAAAAAAAAAAAGGAGCACACCCCAACTTAAATTAAATTAGCCCCCTGCAGTCGTCCCTGAGTCCTAAATATCTACAGAGCAAAGTGAAGAAATACTGTGAAACAGAAGACAGGTTTTTCCAGTCTATAAGGTAGTAGAAGATACAGTGCATGGAAGAGACCATTCATCTTAACAACCAGAAATAAATATAGAATAGTTTTTTATAAATTAAAAAATATCTTATTCCTTACCTCCAGAATAAATAAAATCAGTAGAATTGTATCCAGTATTGACAAATCTAGTAATGTCCTGACTGGGGAGCTGTGACACTGTGCTGCCCTCACATACTGAAGAATAAAAGAGGTGACAGTACCTTCCCAGGCATTTACTGCTGAGAAGGTTCTTCACCACCTCTTTTGAATTTTAAGAGAGGATACCTGGCTGTAAAACATAAATTAAATAAGATAATTGGTGTCAAAGTCCAGTAATAACTGAGAGAAAGGAAATTTTTGAGAAAAAATAACTATGAAAGGAAAAGGGGAAAGTACTTTTAACTCTTGAAATCAGGAAGTTATAACAAAGCAGTGAGTTCTTTAAGACAAGTTGTAGTTACATCAGCCTGGAACTGAGATGTTTTGAAGCCTGGAGTTTGTAAAAGGTCTGCAGGGATTGCAGGCAACAATGAAAATGCAGGGGGGAAAGCAGAGATGTAAATGCATTGCATTGTCTATCTGAGGGCTAAATCTGAGAAAATGTTTTGAGTCAGAAAGACAGACTAGGACTGCAGAAACATGTTTCAGTCTCTTTAAAGACTGATTTCACTCTGAGTGAGTGAGGGACCAGAGGGAGGAAATAGTGTTTGAGTGATTGGTTGTGAACTCCAAGAAAGTGTGGAGACAACAGGAACAGAAATAGTCAGTTGGGGGAAGATAGCATCTGTCTTGAAGGTCTGTGAGCTTCCTTTGTGCCTTAAAGAAAGAATATAGTAGCTTCTGTGCAAAGTCAGAATACATAGAATTGGTAGTTTGGGAAAAATCAGAACTGGTCAGTGATTAAAGCCACAGGACTGAGCCACTTGAGTATCATACAAGTATCTCTGCATGGGCTCCACAATTTTCGTTCTAGCAAAACATGCCCTGTGCAAGAAAAAGTTTCTTTAGGACTTGCAGAAATATATGTCTGTGAAGTCTCACTTTCCTGCACTGAGATACTTATCAAGAGCAAGAAGACCAAGGGAAATTACTGATTTTTACATTACTGGGTGTGGATATGGCTGTGGAGTAAAATTCTTCATGTGGCTGCCTAACTCCATTCTAGGACAAATTTAGAATAAAACTTTCCACTGAGGAGATGGAGAACTTTGAATTTACAGGAGGAAAAGGCTTCAAATGTGTACTGGACAATTAATTTGGGGGTTACTGTATCTTGAAACGAGCTGTTTACTGATGTGACAGAGACAACAAAGTCATTATCAGTACAAACTATCCTGCCTGCATGTACCAGCATGCCCTTACATCACTATAGAAAGTGAGATTTTTTTCTGGAAGCATGAGAGCAGTGAGTCTTCAGTTCCCTCTGCCACTGACAGCTTGTCTGAGACCGACGGAAAGTTCCCAACTAGTGCCAGCTGTTAGTCCTGAGAGGCTCCTCAGAGCAGGCACCCTACAGCCAACATAAGGGGACTGCTTTGTTTTCACAGTAGTAGTTCTTGATGTATTTTCATTCATGCAGAGGGGGTAAAACTGCATTAGTTATGCCAACAAAAAAAGGGGCAAGGAGTTATTTATCTAAAATTCAAGGGGGGAAGATTATCTGATAACGGTATCACACAGAATTAAAGTGACACACCTATGCATGTCAGACCTTTGACTTTCTAATCCTGCCCAATTCCTGCATTCAGGATCATAAAGATTGTTTTTCGTGAGCTCTTGCTCAGCAAAAGCAAAACAGATCAACCATAGTTTGTAGAATTACATCAGCCCTGTCCTGAGGCATCCAGCACAAAATACAAAGCTTTTGGCAAAACCACAGAGAAATATAACCAGCTTGTCCTCCTTAAATCTAAGTGAGGAAAGTGCATCTGGTGTAGCCATAAAATCAGAAGTGACTTGTTTTAAAAGGGAAAAAAGCATCAATTTGTCATTCTGGAGCTATGCTGTTTTTTTGGGGTTTTTTTGTTTTTTTTTTTTTTAGTGCAGAATTGCTGTAGGGATCAGAGCAGTCAGGGATAGAGAAAGACTATTAAATGAGTTCACTCCCCTGCACTCATGGACATAATCCCTTGATGCAAATACATGGTTTATTAAGGTTGCAGTGTACTTACTATGGGAATCAGACCTCTAATAACATCATCCCTGGAGCTCTGGGGGAATAATGCTTCTCTCTACATGTGTGCTGTAGATGGTTTTGCACCAATGTTATACGCTGATAAAAGTGAACTCTTCTTACTGCTAAGAAAGACTATTTGAAAGGAACTATGAATGTTCAGGTTATCTGCTGGCATTAAGTTTTTTCAGCTAGGTCAGGATTTGATAAGAAAACTGAGATATGTTTGCTTGAGACATGCTTAAATTCTCCCAGCAGATGTTGAATTTCAGATCCTATTCTAGTAAACTTCGGCCTAGAAGGGAAAGTTCTGTTGGATGACACAGAAAGTCTGAAGAACATGTGCGAGACGAAGATTAAAAAATTCTGGTGCTGTTGGAATCTCCATCAAATAACTAAATAAAAGACCAAAAGAAAAGTTCTAGCAAACCAGACTGAAGGCAGGGAAGAAACTTGGAGAATCGGGTAGCTTTGAATTTATTACGGATCACATTTCAGTAAAGACTTTTGCTCTGTTCTCTGTCCTCCTTTCTCCTCTGTGGGCTGTAGTTTTTGGTGTACACCTTAGCTGCTAGCAGCAGAGTTGGAAACACAGCCATGTTGTACAGATGTCTGTGGTTGGGTCTGGCCCAGCATTTCCTTCCTCCTTCCCCTACTCCAGGCTTTTGCTGGGACTCTCTCATCCATACCAGAGACACAATGACAGAAGCATTGGGATACAGCAAATGATGGCTTTAAGCTGCTGTTTGTGCATTACAGTGCACATAGAAAGCCTAAGCTCCAAAACCTGGAGATAGCACAACTGAATAAATACCTAACTAGCATTAGCACAGTGAGCTTGTGCTACATCCCTCATTTTTAACCCAGATGATGTTTTTTTTTATCACAAGAGATTCAGTTCATCACAATAAAAGTAATTCATCCTTCACTTGCCTGCCAGATGCTTGGGGCTGCTTCACTTTTTCCTATAGTAGGAGATGATGTTTTTGCAAAGGCAAATGAAATGCAGCTGAGAATAGTAATTTTGTTTACTACCTGTTGCTTTATAAGCTCTGTGTAGTATAGGACAATATAGAAGAGAAGCCCTGAAATTGGGACTACTGGTTTTCCTTGTATTTTGGTTGATGTTTCTGCAAGCTGTAATTCATTCTGGGTTTCAGTTTGACTTGCTGCCAAGATCCATAATCCAGGGAAGAAAGCCCTAACCTTCAGAAAACAGCTACTTGTGAGGATATTAAGTTGGTTATTCAAAAATTAAGACAATTCATTGATCTTTAAAAAAAAAAAAATCAGTCTTGTTATAAAGCCTGCTGCTAATTGTTTACCCATGCATATACACACAATGTTAGAAATTTTAGATCTGAAATAGCATCACTTTAAAGCTTTGATGTTCACCTTTTAGAAAATTAGTTACAGTCATTTTCCCCCTTCCTAAAATAAATGTGAGAGGAAACATCAAATTAATCATAGGTACAAAGACTGCCTGCAGAGAAGTAGCTCATTAGGCTTCCTTTTCCTGAGCTCTGTCTTTCAGAATTTTCATCTCCATAGTTTTTTTCCCGTTGGAGTGTGTGTAGTATTCTGCAACAATGAAATGCTTTGCTGAGTCATTTATCATCTTTTGCCTTGAACAAAGTCTATATAATTATCTTTGTGCTTGAGTTACACTCCAAAGTTTAGAACCCAAAAGTGTAGGTGTCAGCAGGCTTTTTGTGCTGTGGAAGATGCACGTGAGAGAAGATGCATTGTTGCTTCTGAGAGCCCATCTTTGGAAGTGGCGTAGTCACATCCCCTTACACGAGGTGTAAACTGTTTATTCTCCCGTTGCTGTTCTCTGGGTTACAGCACCACCTACAAGTTCCTTTCAGACTACAGATACAGGCTGGTATCTCACAGGTTTGTGCACCCTCTTCCATGATGCAGCTGCAGGTGCCCACCCTTCTGCAGCCTCTTGAGAGCATCAATGACTTCAGTCACAGCAATTTGCTGATGGTAAAGATACTGTGGTTCAGTGGTTTTCTCTGTGTCTCAGGAACCACTGAACTTCACCCAGTTCTGAAGGTCAATACCAGTCCCTGCTTCCCATTTATTTCTCAGATGTGGATTTTAATTAATGAGGGAGGAGGAGCCATGGAAGGGAGTCTTTGTTGGCACCTAGGATGGACCATATGCCAAAACTTAGTAAATGAGTGTGAAAGGCAGTGATCAGGTTCAAATATAGTCACTATGGGCAACCAAAAGCAACCTTGCTGTTCCTTCATCCAGTAGAGCTTCACACCAAACCATTGGGGTTTTTTACTTCCAGCTCCAACCCTTGTCAATTTTACAAGTTTGCTTACTTAGGCTTTGTGAGAGTCAAATTAGTCACACTCGAGCAGGGATACTGGAAGAACTGAGCTGCACACACCAAATACTAGTGAATTATTGCAATGGCTGTAATGGCTTTGGTGAAGTTTTTTCTTCTCTGTCTTTCTCAGAGCACAATATTCCTCATGTATTTTCATGGCACTATGTGCAGTTCAGGAGATATTTATCTGCAGCTCTTCTGTCAGTTAATCCATTTCCCTAGTGTAGCTGACAACTTTTACTCTGATGGAAATTGTGATGATACACTTTATTCTTTCTCTTCTGTTAAAATAAAAAAGTATGTTATTTATATCCACAAAAATAAAAGCACTTACCAGTATGGATACACTGTACAGCTATTGGAACAGTTCACACACTGCTATTGCAGCTGCTGCAACAATACCAACTGAAGCCTGTGTTAATACAGGTTCTTCTTGCTGTTGTTAAGCAGAAGAGGGAAGATATTATTCTCTTCTATTTGAGGAAAATATTGTTTAAATTGAAAAACTTTCAGTATGTGCCTTAGTTAAACCTATGTTTATGAATTTATCCAATCTGAGTGTTAATTATGGCTTGGGTGATGTACCTTCATCTAAGACTTCTTCCACAATATCTGTAATGCAATCCCATTCAAATTCTCCCTAGTTTGAATTGGGTGGCAAGGCTATGAGACAAAGAAAATGCCTGATGTGAATATTCCCAGAAAAACATAGGGGAAAAAAAGAAGAATTCTGAGCAAGAGAGCACATCTTCCAACAAATTTCCCGAGTGTATTAGTATTAGCAGTGGGTATCTTATCAAAAGGATTTTTCTGCCTGGGAGTAATCCTATGTCATCACACAGATTATCTTCCTGACAGAGTTACTGACTCCTGCTGGTAAATTTTGAAAAGCATATTGTTGAGCTACAATTCTGCAGACACTGGTATTTTATTTCTCCTTCCCTCTTTTTTCTTTTTATTTTTTTAATTGTTGAATACTTTTGCATGGGAATGGGATTCAGTATTTGAGAATTTGTAGACTCCTGTTGTTTCAGAACCACTGAGGTGATTATGGTATAAGAACGTGGTTTCAGGTGGGGAGAATAAGTGGCAGGAACAGAAGGAATGTCAAGTAATTACACAGGTTTCATATTAGCTACCGTAATAATAAAACCAAAAAACACACCTCCTTGTCTCAGCCAAGAAACAAAGCTGTTTCTAAACTGAGAATACCTCAAAGGCTTTACATAGCATGTCAGATGCTCTTGGGTTCTGTTAATTTGACAACCAGATTACCAACTGGTAGACAATGAAAGATTTGTTTTAGTACTGTATATGGCAGGATTTTACCAAGCTTATTATAGGTTGCATGTAAGAGAGATGTACATTTTCCGCAACATAGTAACTGATGACAACTCATTTTGTCCAATCATTTTAACAAAACCTGTTACCTGATCAGTGCTTTAGATGTCTGTGTGAATTGCTGTAATAATTACTGAATTGCTTACCTCGATGTCACACAGAAAAGAGGGAAGGCCAAATGACAGCAGATGCGGAAGCTTTAATTACAAGCAAATCAAATGAGTACTTCAGTTTTGGAGATAAAGATGCTGGCAGAGCTTTTGCAGAGGCTCTACTGAGTCAGTCATGTCAGGAGGAAGACTTGTGCTGTCCTTGCACACATGACTGTTTGAACAGAATATGTTTTTCAGGCAAGACACTCTCCTTTCCTCCTCCCTCTCCTTATTAATTTCAAGAAGAGCAAGGAAAGTACTACTTTGAGGCCGTTTAGCTCAGCATCTTCTCAGTCCAATTAGGAAATATCCTGCATCACGGATTTTTAAGAATCAGTAAGATCACAGTTATCTAACTAGTTACAACCTGCTGATTCCATCTTGAACAGTATTAACTTCCAGTTATCAGGGAATAATATACGGAAATGCTAACAAGAAAGATTCGCTTGTGTTCTTATCCAACTGCTGCTTAAATGAGGGTTCAGTGCTGCAGGTTTTGTCCCACCTGTTCCTGTCTTAGTGCTGATATTGTTGTACTTGTACTGCTCAACCTGAATTGCTACATGTCCACCTTGTCTGCTCCCCACAGAGTTCCTGAGGTGGTTCCCTAGCATGAGTATGGGTACATAAACCTTAGCACAGCAGCTGGAAGCCTTTGTTTGCAGGTTAAGGAAATCAAATTAACCTGGATCCTAATACAGCCACCAAGCACCTCTGTCCCCTTGAGGAAATGATTTACTCTGCTCAACATCTCAGTTTTCCCTGTGTGAAATGAGGGTAGAATAAATTCAGCTGTAAGGTGAAAAGTGCAATAAATGCTTCAGCAGATAGGAACATCATCCACTGAAGCCTCCTTCCTTCATTTCCTTAATTCCCCGGAAATAGTTAAGCTTACAGGGAAGGTGGAGTTTGGAATCTTACGATGATACCATATCCCCCCTGGCCTTATGCTACTTCCTATAAATCTTATGGGAAATCCACCCTTTCAGTTGAATTTTTATGTACTCTTTTGGAAAAACTATGTGTACCAAATACAGATACCCTCTCCTAGTATTTCCTTTTTTAAGTTTTAAACTAGCAAAAGTTTAGCCCATTAGGAAGTCAGAGCAGTATCCAACTTTACCATCTGATACAACAGTCAGGATCAAACCACTGATTCTGATTTCACAGCCCCCTAAGTACATTGTGAGGACTCAGCCCTTTTGCTTGATGCAGCAGCAGGTAACTAGTGATGGGTGTTTCACAGAATGCTTTGTTCACATGCTCTTGTTTTAGTGATCCCAGCTGTAGGATGAGCTTTTCAGTTCTATTGCTTTCCTTCTGACCATTCCACTGGCACAGGACAATGTTCCATGTTTAACTGCAGTAGTAGCAACCTTATAACCTTGCAGTTAAGATAAGACTTATTATCTTTCTAGACCAGATAAAATGGTTTGGGTATTGGGGACAAGAGAAGTTGTACCATAACTCTATTTTATTTCTTAATAAGTAGAAAGTGAAATAGAATTGATCTCAGATGAGCTGAGCTGCCTTCAAGTTTATTGGACTAAGCTATTTGAAATGGAGAAATTATTTTATTTTTGTTGATGATTGCTTTCTAATTTTATCCAAGCATTTGAAAAACTAGGGAGATTTTGTTGGTTAAGTAGTCAGTATCTTCACTTTGCATTTCAGGAAATAAAGCCTCTTTTTTTTTTTTTTTTTTTTTTTTTTTTTTTTTTTTTTTCCCTTTCCCTTTTCTTTTCTGGTTTATGCAGGTCATCTGCAAAACGTGTGATTAAATTACCTATCTGAGAATCATCCTGCCCTGTGTTTCTGTGTCTTTTTCTTCCCTGGAATTATGGCCTTTTAAATTTATTTGTGTTACCTTTTTTTCTCTGTAACCACAGTTGCTTTAATGTCCCAGCAGACCTTTGTCAATCTGAGTGCATTTACTCCTCCGATGGTGAGATCACTCACTAAATTAACTCCATACAAACCAATCAGATAAGCTACAGATAAAAATTCCTGGTATCAAATATACTGAAATGAACAAACCTACCTATAGAGCGTCTATGGAAAGTCTTGGACTGCTTGCTTTCCTGCAGAGAGCAATGTGGCTTGAAAAATAATACGTTTTACTATTTCTACTCTGCAGAGCATGTGTGGGATGCAGCCAAACCTGAGAATCACTGAACATATTCACAACTCAATGTGCACAGGAAATCTGCAATGAGATTGGCTATCATCATGCCATCAGGTTCTGTTCTGTGGTCACAGCTGACTCAAAGGGATAGTAAATGCTGGCTTTACAGCTGACTTCTCAATCACAAAAATACTGCTGTCCTTGCAGCTAACCGTTCACACATAATGCAGGCTCCCTCCTTCCAGAACTCAGTTTCACTGTCACCGAACCGGTGATAAAACTTGAGCACTGACAGCATGAACAATAGGCATTCTTAAAGGTAAACACGAAGTCTTATCACTTGCCTGCTGCAGATTGCGATAGGGAGATGAGTGCTGGGTAGTGACAATTCAAGATGAGAGATTGCAACAAAGGGGGAAAGAAAAGTCTCTGTACTGATAATGAAACTACTTAATAGTTCTGACTTATACATAACTTTGAGCAAGTAATCTTCCAAACAAATTGCCACAATTATTTACATTTCCAAACACAACATAAGAACTAACAATATTTTTCAATTTCACCTTGGATATTTTTACCCAATGGATATAAATTCAGTGAATTTGACAAAGATAAGCAGGCACTAGAAATTATACTGTATGAAGTGTTTGTGTTTAACTGTTCCAACTGTTTCCTTTGCTTTGCAGGTCACAGGTTCTAAAACTTAAGTATTTGAGTGTGAGTTCCTTTGCTTTCTAATGAGGTTGGCCCATCCTTTGCTCCTTGATTTTTGTCCATAGTTTCTCTGGCCCTAGAGAATATATAACATTGTTGGTCAGATCTGAAGCAGACTGGCAGTGCTAGCTGTAATATTAAGTACTTTTTTCTCTTTAGCAGTGTACCATGATCTACCCTGTCCAGGCATTAAACTTTGTACCCTCCATAGACCTAATTATCTCAGGTGCAAATTCACTCCTGTGCAGCTGTTTCTAGTTTCACATTTACCTAATTAGGGCTCCTCATTACCCTAACTGCTAAAACCTGTGCTCAGCGGCTGCTCAATCCCGTTCCTGCTTGCGTTTCAGTGCCATTTGCAGCTCTGAGCTGTGCCACACGGGAACTTAAATTTAAAACTGAGGAGTCTCTGCTTCTTTTGCCTGGCCACCTGAGCTGACAGCCGTGCCTGAACTTGAGCCTTTTCACCTGAGATGTTCAACTCTGTGGTACGAGTCAATGCGAAGATGAGGAGCAGGGATATTCCCTTGTCTATGCAGGTGAGTGATACTTTAGCTGTTTGGGATTGGGATGACAGAGTCACTCCCATCCTCCGGCCTACTGAACGGTAGAACACTTTTATGGGGCAGACCAGCTTATACATGAGAAATTGCGAGCATGTGTTAGCCCACGGAAAAGTAGAGGTTTAGGACGTGGTAGGTCTGTGCTCAAAATAAGCAAAGGAAACATTGTAATTTGGGTTCTGTTACTGAATGAAGATGAGGAATCTAATTTCAGTATTTTCTAGAGGTAAACACCCTAAAACCAGAAAAATATTTATTTTTTAACCCAGGCCCTGTACAGACGTTGTTGAGTCATTTGCCAGCTTGTGAATTGCTATCAATCCACAGTTAATCTAAAAGTTGATTTTTGTGTATTGTTGAATCTGTGCTTACTTAGCCTTTAACTTGTGAGGGAGGAGGAGAAAAGAGAAGAGTAGGTGTGAATGCAAACCAACGCAGAGTAGTAAAATAACCCTTTGCTAGTGCACTGGGAGTTCAAAATGTAGTCAGCTGGCAAGATCCTCTCAAATGCTTATTGGTACAGGATTAATATCCTGCCCAGTGATAGGGAATTAAGATCACAGCTGTCTCCTAATAGGCTGCCACTCCCTAGCAGACCTGCAGTGGGTAACTCCATCAAAGAGGGCTTCAGAATTGCACTGTGTCTTCCAGATTCCAGATTATGAAGCTCTTCATCATGAAGAGCATTTATTTCTTGGCCAAGGAAAGGTCAGGTGGATAAATGATTTGACATATAATACATGTCCAGGGCTTAAGAGTTTCTCTGTGAAATTGAGAGAAGGCAGAAAAGTTCCTCATGAGACAAGGGAGAGAGTGGTAATCACAACTATGTTTATCACTTCAGGAACACGAGTTTTTGTTAGGGTGTTGATGGCCAGGATAACAAACTACATCCCCATGCAGCATGTCAGTTCTACTTGTTGCATTACAGTGTGTCCCTGAAGAAGGGTTTCTTTCTTAACCTGATGTTTGTATGAAAAAAGCTAAGGGCAAATAGAGCACTAAAGCTGTTTCTTCCATTTTAATAAAATATCCCTTTTCTGTCAAGGGCAGTTGTGTCATTAGCATAGGCTGTATCCCAGACTTGCTTTGCCATTGTTTGGGATATCTGATACCAGAAGGAGCTCCATGTGGGATCCCTTAGAATGCATCATAAGATATACCCAAAGACTTCAGTCTTCCTTTGAAATGTCTCAGTATTCTATTTACTGTGACTGGCTTCTGCTGCTGTTAATTAATGTGCTTTAAGTCTCATTGTTTGACAAAGAGAGACAGCTATTTGTGTAAAGAAGTCTTGCTGCAGGAATTACTAGGTAATGCACTTTTGGTTTGGTGCTGCTGTTAGAGGCCTAAAGGACTTCTGACTTGTTCCCTTGGGAAAAGAAATAGATTGCTAAGCTTGAAGTTATGGAGACTTATTTAGTGTTTGCCTTAAACATATGCCAGCCTCCTTAAACCTATGCCAGCCTCTGGTACAGAGGGCCCTGGATCTTACTTTGAGGAATGTTTTACCTTGTCTATTATTAACCAAAGCTTCAGGTGGGTCTCAGATATGAGCTTTTGTTAATTGTACTTCATCTGGAAGGATAGGACAGTTGGGGTTGCTGTCCAGGGTTGAAAATTTAAAGGAAAAATTTCTTTAACTCTTCTGGGGACAATCTGTGGTAGTTTCTTATCTTGGAATGGGACTCAGCACATGCAGGAACTCTGTGCTCCTTCATCTAAATTCTTAAAAGGCTTGTTTACATTGATAAAGATATTTTTTAGGTAATAGCTGGTCAACTCATATCTGGAATATTGGGGCTTTAATTTTCTCTTTCTTCTGTTCTTTATGTCCCCTATATTAAAAAAGCACTGTGTTGTATTGATATGAAATGAGCTTTATGCTGCATGGATTACAAGGTGCTAAAGAGCGATTGCATTGTCCAGTTCTGCCCTTTTGAATGTTCTTTATGATAGCCTTCAGGTTCATAATTATGTTATATTAAATAACTCATTTGTTTGTTTAAAAGAATTATGCTTTTAGGTACGGAGTGTGTCATCAGAACAGACAATGAAAAAGAATAGGCTTTTTTCATGTTCAGCTCTCTCTTTCATGGTGTATTTGTGTGTCTCTCTGTACAAGCTTAATAATGCTTAACCTAGTTTTTTTGCATTTACTATCAAATAAGGTTCATAGAGGCTTATGATTGCAACCTCTATTTTGAATTGGGGGAGGAGGGGAAAACACCTTGAAAATACTGCTTTAACACAGTCAAATGCTAGATTTCTCTACAGACAAACTCCATTTAGCTCTTCTCTGTGTGCATGACTATTCCAGCAAATAGAAGCATATAAAATAATCACTGGCTATTTCAGATGCCTGACCAGATTAAAATAACTTCCAAGTAGTATTGTCAGATTGTGAGCAGAGTTGAAACCTGAGTGTGGTAGGGAAAAGAGACCTGGAACACAACCCAGATTCAAAATTCTGCAGTAATATATATTTCTTTACCTCAGGAATAAGAGATCTAGTTAAGAACTTCAGACATATAGTGCATGAGGATCCTGAGGAAGGTAAAAATGTATCGCCTTCCTAGTTGGCAGGTCTGCTTTTGTGAGAAATGATAAATATCCATGTTTCAGGTCTGCAGTACAGATAGCAGCTGGAGAGCAAACAAGATTCTCCTTGTCTCTCTGCACAACCTAGGGGTTCATTTTCAGTGGTCCCATTGCCAAAGCATTGCCTGGACAATGGTATGTACTGTAATGAACTGCAGGGAGCCACATCTGCAAATAATAAATTATAATGGAGTATAGCTTAATTTTTGAGACCTTGGGTTGAGTTTGTAGGGCCACAGCTGAGGAACAAAAAGCTCCTCTTTACTTTTAAACCAGAGGAACCTGGGCAATAAAACAGCGATGCAGAAGCTTTCATAGAATTTTAGAATAGTTTGGGTTGGAAGGGACCTTTAGAGCTCATCAAGTCCTGCAGTGAGCAGGGACATCTTCAACTAGATCAGGCTCACTAATGGATTGTTTATTTTGAATAATTCTGAATGACACTCTAGCATTCTTGAATAGAAATGTTCTGCATGATGATACATTTAGTGTGAAATACTTGACATTTTAAAATTTGTTCAGAAAAGGAAGTGGATAAAAAAGTTAATTTGTTACAATGAGGTTCCACGATGAAAAATTCAAAAGGTCTCCTGCTCCCATTTTCAGGTCAGGAGAGATTTTAACTTTTACAAGTCAAAATAAAAGGAATTTCTACATAATGCATGAATGATGTATAACTTCAAAGGGAGCTTTCCTGGAGCTAAGTTTTGGTTGTCCTTTCCTAACTCCTCTTCACTACAGGGGATAGAAGATAAGGTAATAGGCATACCAGGTTGCTTGCAGGATTAATAAAATAGGAGAGACAATTTTACTTCCACAGTAGATCATCAGTTTGAGCCCAGCAAAAATCATCAGTACTGACCGGCTGTTTAGAGGTCTTTTGGTAATTACTAGCCCTCTTTTCCAAGGGGATGATGACTCTGCAGTAAATATCATCTTGAGCTTGAGAGGAATTGAAAAACTTGTTAGTTTATCAAAATTCTTCATCTGAAGACCTAGTGAGGTTGTGATATAATCTGAGGAGGGAAATATCTTTTTGGGCAGAACTTCAGCAGCTGTGTAATACAGTCCTTGCAATAAACTGAGACTCCATTTTAAAATGAGTTGAACTGGGTGTTTTCCCCCTTTGCTCCTGTTGGAAGGCTGCCCCAGGTTTCTGCAATGGCCTTCTTTCCAGTCTGCTCTGGGCTGACTTCCTTGCTCTAGGCCTAGGAGCATCTTTGTCCTGTATCCCCATACTTGGGATACACGTACAACGTTTTGCCACACTGAATAAAGAATTGCAGTGTCAGTAGCAAATGCTCTGGTCACTCAAAGACATTGAACAGACCTTCTGTGCAGAAAAGTAATCTATATGTGGCCCCTATACTTGGAGGAGTTCTCTGATTTAGAAAAGTTGGGGGGGGGGGAAGCGCGGGGGGGTGTTGGCGAAATCATGGGGGTTTTTTTGTTTTATTTTTAAAACATCAAACCTTTGTAATGGGTGTGACTAAGGAATTAGTTTTGAGTTGTTTGATCTCTGTTTAAATTCAAAATTATAGTCTGGACATTTCTCAAAACCAACCACCAAAGTAAACATTTAAGAAATCAGGAACCATTTAAGAAATCATTTGATAGATTTTAAATTTTATTTTTCTGCTTTGACAGCTATTGTGTTAGTGATCGTTTAAATTCTGTTTAAAAGAAGTTTAGTTCTAAGGAATAGTTCTAAGATAGCTCTGTGTTTCCCAGGGGCTGGGAATCATGCGTGTAATTTTTCAAATTAATGACAAGACTTGGATGGAGTGTGTACTCTTAGAACAAAACTGTCTTGTTAAAAAACACTGTGTTTAGACAGCTTGCAGCAACAGGAGATTAAATTGCTGGATTGGCCTTTTATATGGCTTGATTGATGAGGAAACTATGCTGCAGTATTCATTGTTTATCAAAAGCCACTCGGCCAGCGGCACCCACAAAAACAAATATTTATTGGATACAAGATTAAAAAATGATATTGCAGAAATGTGTGACTAGTTTCAGCAAAAATTTCTATATCTCTGTAGGGGCAAAAAGTTAAGATGTGCTGAAACAGTAATGAGAGGCACTGTGCAATGTAACCAGGGAAACACTACCTCCTTCATAGAAAAGAGGTTCTTGTTCGTGATCTCTTACTGAAGGGCATTGCAGGAATAACCTGCATGTGTTTATAAAATCAAATGCTTTCTCTAACTGCCTTCTTTTCTCCCCCTACTCCTTCCAAAAATAAAAAAATCCAGCCTTGATGGATGTTCTTTTATTGTCACTCTGCACATGTAGCTTGCTCTGTGAGGGGTTATACCTCTGCATTACAATTCATACCCACCTAGCTGCAGCACACTTATCCACATCAGCAATGGGAGCTTATCCATACAGTTATTTGGCTTATGCATTGGCTATGTTGCTTTGATTAGGGCAGTGTTGTGGACTACATTACTGCAATGAGTGAGAACCTGAAAGGTGGATTATCCCAATGCTAAGCATTTAGGAAAAACATAGTCCTCATATGGTGACAAGAACCTTGTGGACATATTTGATATACTGTGTGTTCTTCCTATCTGTAGAAGATGATTGGCTCTTTAGGATTTTTGTGTGTGTGCAAAAGAACAGATTTGGAATTCCATTTCCTTTGTAATTGTACACAACAAAGAATTACCAGTTATTACTTGTTTATTTGCAGTAGATCCTCTGTGTGTTTGTGGTTTGGCTTTTCTCTTCTTTTT
>VXBX01007125.1:703097-714469 GCA_013400415.1 Scytalopus superciliaris
TTTTTAACTTATCTGAATACGGTGTGTGCAAAAATGAGTCTCATATTAGCTGTAGGTTAATGTAATGTGAAAGACATGCTGGGCAAACATCCCCTAGCCAGTCTGTCTGGAAACAGCTACGATCTGTGAAATGTTATCTTGGCTAGTTTACATCATTTCCCAGTGAGTAAGTTTGAACTCTGTTCCTTTATTGGTTTATTATTTCTGGAACGTAATTCTCAATACATTTGTATTCATGGAAATGGACAGTAAGTAATTTAACACCTGCTATCTACAATCTCTGTCAGCAAATGGCCTTCTCCTAGTGGGATTTATAGTTCCTTCATGTTTCAAAGGCGGACAATTCAAATTCTGTGCAGTTTGCTGTGCTGTCAGCAGAGTTATGTTATGTGCCTTATTTCCCCCTGCCTTTCAGTCTGGTCTTAAAGTAACACTGCTTTTTTTATTCCAAAACAGAAAAAGAACCTGAACCTTGAAGGGGAGTTTTAATTCTTTGGTCCTGTCAAGGTGTTTTTCCTTCCTAAACCAGGAAAAGGTGGGAGTGTGGGGAAGAAAGCCAAGCAATAATTTAATCCTAATTCCACCTTATTTCCAGTGAATATTTTGTAGACTTTTGTCTTAGTCTCTGCATTGTGTTCTCCTATTGATTTTTGAGGAAGAGTCTGCATAGGTGTGAGGCAAAACTGAGGTCTGAAGCTGTAATCTCCACACGTAAGGACTGTGTATGTGTGTCTGCATGGTTCCTGCTGGGAGAGCTGGCTTAAGGCCCTTTGCATTCCTTTTCTGCACTGTTTCACCTTCCAGTTCTGTGTCATTCAAAAAGTGTAGAGGAAGTGTAAAATGAGAGAGGAGAAAGATTTTTTTTTTTTTCTTTTTTTTTTCGTTTTTTAAGAGGTAAATTTATATCTCATATACCTCTCATTTGAAATAAGGGAATGCAGTGTTTGTGACTGATTTTTGTTGTTTGTTTATGTTGTTTTTCTGTTTTTGCAGTACCTAGTCTGTAGAAAGAGAGTATATGCTGTATCCACCCTACTGCAAAAGCCCTGTGTTTGGGAGATCTTTCATATCAGCAGTTGTTGCTTTAACGTTAGTCAATAGGAATACGCTAAACTCTCCTTCGTATTTTCAAAATGAGAGAACTGCCTTTTGGTTAAAAAAAGTAATGAGCATCAATTGATAATGGACAATTATTGTCTTCCCACAGCAAAAATTGTGCATAGAAATGTTCACTCCAGCTGTCTCAGAGACCATTAAAATTAGATTGAGTATTCTCTGGAAGCTTGGCCCACATGATCAACAACCTACTGATGATTTCGGTCTCTTGCTTAACAGGTTAAGAGTACTCAAGGTTAAGATTGATTTTTATCTTTTCAGAGGAGGGGAAAATGTACCTCTCTTCATGCTCCCCTAGGAGACAGTGATTATTTACACTGCTTATCAGCTTTTCAAAGCTGTGTATATGAAGTGTGTTATAAAGCAAACCCTCTCTCTTCTGACTATGCATCCTGTTTCCTTTTTCAATCTCTTGGACAGAAAACTGCACTCTTTTTTAGCATTTAGAGTAAAAGCAGTGTTTGCAGCCTGATCCTGACTTGCATCTATTTCCCTAACTTCTGACTGGGTTGAGCTGAACTTTGGTCCTGTCTGCATGTCCCAAATTCAAGAGGGACATATTTTAGAAGCGAATGTCCAAGAGTATGCAAAATAGAGACTTAAGAGCCATACCATAAATGCTCTGGAAATGCAGGGAAGGATTGTCTTTCAGACCAGGCTTTCTGCTTGAAAAGTACCATAGAGAAGTGGGACTTAGTCAAAGTGCTTTCTCAGTCTGAGAGATGCTCAGAAGCTGCCTAGGGAGGAGTAATTGTGCACAGCACCTGGGTTGAGCACTGACCATACAGGAAGATGGCAGTAGTTGGGCTGTTTCACACAGAAGCTGTTAGATAACCTTGGAGAATGGGGGAAATAGCTGATTCTGCAGAAAGCCTGCAGCCTCACTGAAGCAGATGGATGGAGCAGCTGAGGTGATAGGACTGAGCTGTGTAATCAGATCGTATGTTGTTCTCAGGTTGTGTTTCGTTCTCAGGTCTAGTGGAAAAGAAGAGTTTAAAAGACCTGATAAAGAGCTGCACCTCAGAGACATCATGCAGCCAGTCCATGAGTACACTAAAACCCTTTATTTGGATGCTGGAGTATCCCATCCCTTTTTACTATGTTCCTTTGGTAAGATAGGCCATGTCAGAGAGCTGGTGATACTTCTGTCCAGATGAAGACTGTCCTACAAACAGAAAGGACATTGATTTGGGAGCTTGTCAGTCTAGGACCTTTGCAGTGCTCTCAAGCACCTCCAAAATATAAAAACAAACCCACCTCAACCAAACAAATTATCAGATGATATATAAAATAAAGCACCAGCTCTGCTTTACCTTTTCAGAAGCAAATATGGTTTATGGTTGGTTAAGTAGGGGCTTTCTATTACCATATGTTGAATCTTGTAGTTTCTCAGTCCTCCTGCTCTTGCATCTGTGAGCCTCAGTAGCAGGACTGTTGCTTGGAAACTCAGTTGTCTTTTTGCATTTACTGGTGGAAAAAAGGGCTCAATCTCAGTAACTCAATTATCACGACTTCTTTATAGATCTAAAACTCCTTAGCAAAGGCAATTTAACTGGCAGGATAAATGCTCCAGATATACATGAAGTGTTTAACAGTGTTTCCAACAGGGGTGGGGTTTTTCCAGTGTGTTGGTATTGTAACTGAGATATAAAATACGTTGCATGGAGATGAACCTATTGTATATGTGCCACTATCTGTGTGCCATTTCTACTTCCTTTCCCCTCACCCCAACCCCATGGAGCAGAAATCACACATGACAGTACAGGTTGCCATCATCTGACTATGGGTAAATTTGTAGTTTCTTTGTTTTCTTTAATTATTTTTTTTGTTAAATTTTACTTCTGCAGTGAGTGTCCCCTGACATTTTTTTCTCTTTTTTTTTATGTCTGCTGAAGAAGTCAAACTACTAATACCTATAAACTTTGGTAAAGATCCAGTGACAACATTTTGCTCTGGTGTTAGAAGACAACACAACAGAATATTGAATCTTTTCTTACAGATGCACTCTTTGGAGTGTACCTTACCTTAAAAAAAAGAGAAAGTGTCCTTTATGACTCATATCTAATATCTTGTAGAGATGGACTATTTCAAGTTAAATTTCTCTGAAAGAAAAGAGTAGGTGTATTTTGTGACTCATTGTATCTAATACCTTGATTCAAATTGCTTAGGAAACAGGCACTCCCTCCTATTCCTTGAGGTTCATATTCCTAAATAAAAAAAAGCCCTGATGTCAGGAGGTTCACTCTGTGATAGAATCACAAATAATGTTTGATGCTGACAACTGCTTTTTTGACCCACACATGCTAATTTAAAGAGGTGTGTTCCTTGCTGAGTGTTTGCCTCAAGGGACTCCTATGGCACAAGAAGAACTTTAAGTTGAGGAGAGTTTAGGAAATGGTCATAATATCAGAATGCCTGGCATGGAGCTCTTCTTAATTTTCCAGTTGGTCACTCTGATATATTTTGGGGAGGCAAGTTAACAGGAGAGATACTGAATTGCCTTGTAAAACTCCTGGTCAAATTAATTTTCTGTATTCTGTTTGAATCTGTTCTTTCTCCAGGCTCCTTGTTTTTCTATTCCCCCCTGCTCTTCAGGAGCTTCTTTGAGAAGTGTGTTATGGACAGATATTCACAGCTTGGCAAGAAGATTTGATGGGACACTTCATGAGTTTGGTTTCTTTGGGTTTATTAATTTTGAGGGTTTGGTTTGAAAGGAGTGAGAAGGAAACAGTGATCACTGTTGTATTTTCTGGGTTGCTTTTTTGCTGGGTTCCTCTTTGTTGCCTGAAGTAACACGAATTTCGCAAACCTTGCTGGATCAATACTTAAACTGCATACTAATGTGTTTTTGGAGAACTACAGAGAAGGCAGGTGGATTGGGAACATGGAATGACTCTTTCTTAGTTCCCAGTGTGGTTTGAGAGAAAACTAACTGCTGCAGTTGCCACTTTCAGTTATGCTCAGGAATACCAACATCTGAAGCTTAACAGGGCTTTTGATTTTATTACCATGTGAGTTTAAATATTGGATCTTAGGCTGTGTGCTCTGAAGTCATAGCAAAGGGTTATTTTTCATTCAGTTTCCAGGAGTTATCTCAAGGACTGAAAATTGAGCTAAATGCCAGAGCAGGTTGTATGAAGTGTGAGATCAATACTTGAAATTGGCACATGTAATGACAGCTTTGAAACTGATGTGCATGTGAGCGTGATTGGTAATTGCATTGAGAGCCTTTTAAGAGAAGCTTGGGGAATCATTTTGTTTAAAATGGAAGGAAAACATTGTCAATACAGCACTATGTACTACACTTTATGATAAGTGTTACAAATGAAGGCTTCAAAAAGTATTTAAGTATTTCATGCTATTTGTTATCCTCAAGAGTGGTATTAAAATCAACATTCTAGGTTACAGAGCTTGTGGGATGTGTTTTCCCTTAGGATAGAGAGGGATGGTTGCCTTTGTGGTTTGGCTAGTGCTTGTATTCTTTCTTTTTTTTTTTTTTTTCCCCCATCTGAAGGGGTTTTCATTAGGGGTCTGGACTTGGGAATCTAGACTTAAGAAACATCTGTTTAATGTGGCATGAACATAGGAATTCATGCATTTGTGATTTGTACTTTTAAAGACTGGGTACACAGTACAAAGTGTCACCACTTGATCAATATTTCCCCATCACATTGCTTGTAAAGTTTAGTGACTTTGACTTTATTCTGTGGACCAGAAAGTGGTCTGAAAGTATGGAGTGATGTGAAGGTATTTAATTACCCCAGGTATTCCAGTGTAGGCAGAAGCCTGGGCTGTTTGTGCTCCTGAGAAAGTGATTTGGCAGCAAACTGGGATTGTAAACAGTAAAAGGAGAACAATGTGCTGCTTCAGTACTTTGCCATAAAAGGCTGTTCTTGTTTTCTTGCAGAATGTAACCACTGAAAAAGAATTATAGCTTCCCAGTTAGAGAGAGCCCCTATCTGGGGGTGAGGTTATTGTGTTCCACTTGTGGTTTGGATGTTTTCAGCCAGGAAGAGAGTAACCTTCTTTCCCTCCCACTCTGTTCCTGAGGCTTTGGGGCTTTTCAATATTGGACCTTTAGGCTCTTTTACTACTATCTGAAGGTGTTTATTGTCAGGTAGGAGGTAGGACAATGCTTGTTCTTGCAGAGGGCTGTCACTAGCCTTTTTTTTTTTTTTTTTTTTTTTTTTTTTTTTTTTTTTTTTTCCCCTGAAAATTGACCTGCTAGAAAAGATTTCATAAAGGGCATGTGTTCCCAAGCACTTTTCTGTACAGAAACTGTTGCTCTAACTTCACTGGTCACTTGGAAACTATCTTTTTTGACCTAGTGTTGTGTGTGTTGTCTATAGATCTTTTGTTCTATTAAAAATAACTGAAGTAGTGGGCCAAAATTTTGCTTTGGCATAAGATAAAAATGAAGATGACTGACCCTCTTCTGACACAGCTATTGCTGGAGTCATTAATCCAGCTGTGGTTTTAATGGCCCGTGTTGTTCAGATCTGCCTGGCAGATTGACTTCTTAATGTCTGAGCATGTAGCTTCATTGAAATTGGCCTAAATGAGGTTGACTGGAAAGAAGAGAGCTGTTGTTAGCATGAAAGATAGACTGCAGAAAGGTGAGCAAGCAGAGGTTTAGAGCAAAACTCTGACTTGCTGAGAAGTGCAAGCAGCAAACTGTGGAGTACATTAATTAAATGCTAGTAATGAGCCACTGGGAAGACTATGCTTAAAAAGACAGGGAGTGGTGTAGAATTTTGAAGAAAATCTAAACAAGGCCTTTGGAAATAATTTTTTTTCTTATTTATTCCTTTGCCTTGTTGTAATAAAATGTACAAAAAAAAAAAATAAAACAAAGTTAAAATATTTCCTCTAATCCAGAGGGCTTTTATATCCATGTAGAATTTCGTAAATCTGGAACAGCCCCACACTCCTGTTGTTGGCATAAGACTGGGAATAACAGTGCTGCTGGCCAAGGCAGAATGGTCATGCTTGGAAGTGTAACTCTGTGATGGTGCCTTTATTGATACAAAAAGAGCGTTCTTGTCAACATGGTGATTTTCAGTAGCTGTAAATATTTCCAGTTGGGGTCAACAGATACCAGAGTTGAAACATTGTGACATTATGGATTAACAAAAGGCTTAGAAGGCCTGTTGGGGAGCAGTGCGTTTTTTGTTTGGTTGTTTTTTTTTTTGTTTTTGTTTTCCTACCTTTGTTATATTGCAACTTTGTGTCTAGAAAATGTGCAGTTAAATCCTTGACCTTTCATATGAAGCCTTGAAAGATCCTGTGGAGGTTGGTGTTTGGCAATTGAATCTGCATTGCCTTATTCTGTGATGCAGTTTTAAAGCAAGAACTATTTTCTGGGAAAGAATGCAAGCAGTGGAAGGATGGACCATAGAGAGGCACATGCCATACCCACAGGATATTTTACTCTTCCTTCGTGCTGGTTTTATCTTGCCATCTTTTGAAGGTGAAGCTCTCTGCCAGCAAGATTGCTTTAGTTTTGAAGGAAATCACACTCTGAGAACTGGCTTGAAGCAGACCTTGTTCTACCCAGTGCAAAAATAACTCTATCTTACCCAGAATCAAATGAATCTGAAAATGAATTGCCCATATGAAATTCACATGAAAGGTTCTTTAGGAAATACTTTTCTTCACTTTTCAAGTAGCAGCAGTGAATATATAACAGGGGATCTGCTAGAAGAGGTTCTGTGTTTTGCCTTCTCTGCTTAAACATTTCTTCAGTTTGCTAAGGTGGTGGAATTCTTTAGGGTATACATTTTTAGTGGCATCATGTATATCAATTTAACCACAGAAGATATCAAAGAAGAATTTCCATGAACCTGGATCTAAATATCACTTTTGTACCACTCCAGTTGTTTAAGGTTGTACATGTAGGGAGTAGAAAAAAAATAATTGCTTTGGAAAAAATTGCTTCAAAGTACCTTAATTGGATGGTGATAAAGTTCTTCCATGCCTTGTCCAGCTTCTATGATAACTTTTTTAGGCAACCCGTGATTCCCCATATTGGACTATGAAATGTTGCCGTTCCATGTAGGTCTCTGTTTTGTATTGTCTTCAATGAGGATGATGCTTAGGCTGTGTGTGGTCAGAATGGGAAAAGAGCATTTGTAGGGGGTAAAAAACTTTATCCTGTGTCTCAAGTAATGGTCTCCCTTGTGTTTTGTAACCATCCAGGATGTATATTCTATAAAGGAACGCCACATGAAGAAGCAAGTCCTTGAACTAATCAGGTGGTTCAGTTAACCTGGTGGTAAGAGCTTGCTGTTTCTTAAATCCAGGACACAGTTCAGGCTTAATCTTGTTACTCAGTTATATCCTGTAGCTTGGGCTGCATAAGTCAATTTTCAGTATGTTAAAGACGAAATCTATATATTTTCTTAGAGTAAGTTAAGCAAGGCGTCCTATAAATTCAGTCTAGCAGCAGGGGACTCAGGAGCATGCCATGAGGAAGCACTTCATGGGAAATTTGATAGAAGGACTGAGACTACTTCTTCCTAGCATTCACCTACTCCAAGATTGCATCTAAAACAGAGAGGGAGCCAAACAAGACAGTATCTCTTCAAAGAATAGATGTAATTTCTCAAGTAAAATGAGCATTTTTAACAGCACCACCTGGTGACTGCTGTAGCAATATTTCCTCATTAAAATATAACTGATGAACCTGCTTCTTTGGGATAGGTGTCATAGCTAATTCTCAGTCATATCAGTTTGCCTGCAGTTGGGGTTTTTGCTCATGTAATACTGGAGGAAGAGGTTGCATCAATCTTCACAAAATGTACAGATGGCCAGTTATGTCTAAGGTGAAGTTAACCCCTATGTGCTAACTGGCAATTTATTAACTTCAGAGGTTAGATTTTGTTTTGTTTTGTGGCATGTCTTGTGCCCCATGATTTCTTTTGTGGAAAGACTCTAGCAGTTAGTTTTGATCATAATAACCTGTTCACAACAGAGTGGAAGCTGAGTTGCCCAGTGCAAGCTGAGATATTAGATAGCTATCAGATTCTGCTTCTAATATAGATAGGATTCTAATAAAATATTTCAGGCTTATGAAAATAAGAAATAAAATATTTCAGGCAATGTGCCTGTCATTTTTATCATATCCCACATGGAATCACTTTATGAGCTTTGAGCTAATACCAGCTGAAGATTGAAACTGGAACATTAATAGCAAGCTGAACCTGGCAAGCTGGCTGATTATCTAGAAGATCATTTTAATACAAGGACCCATAAGCACAAAGAAGAAAGCAGAGGGTTCTTGGTAGTATTCTGGAGACAGCAGTGAATGAAGAGTAAGGTTTCTTTTCTGCTTTTCCTTGTTGGCTTTCCTTCTGTTGCCCTGAAAAAACATGAAAAGTCCATATGTGACCTGACTTGTCAGGGATGACCAGCCCCAGTGAAGTCTCATCACTGGTTCCCAGAAGGATGGGCAATGTGGATGTAGAAAAGCCAAGGGAGAAGGTCATTGACAGGCCACTTATTCCTAATGAAGTAAAGGAATTGCAGGGCAGCTGCATAAGAACTGCAAAATGTGCAGTTATGTTGCAGCAGCAGTTTCCCGAGAGACCTATTGTAAGAGGCAATACTTTGGACTTCAGTGATTTAAAAGGCTCTCAATTCCTTCTACTTGTTCAGTGCAAGTCACCATAGCAAAGGTGATATGAAAAACACAACAAATCCATCTTGCAGCTGCTTTAAAGGTGGTTTTGAACTATGATTGAAGCAGGGTAATCAGGGTAAATTTCTGACATCTATGATGTAACTTTTCTTTTAAGTAATGCTATAGTAGGCTGTACTAGAGAATCAATAGCATGTAAGAGAGAAAGACTTCCCTCTCAGACTCCCCTGCTCTTGGTCTGCAGAACTGATTTAATATTATTCTGTAGGAAGAAGAGATTGGAGGAGATTGTTCAAATGGCTCTGGCTTTATTTGCACTTCACTGAGCTATGTTTAGGAAATCAGCACTAATAGTCAAATATACTAGTTGTGTAGGTATTTGGGGAGATTTTCTGTTTGTTGGGAATTTTTTTTTTATATTTTCCCATTTTTTTTAAATGGGAGTCTTCCCAGAAGACAACACTTGTAGAGAGCACTTAAGTTGTTCCTTACTTTAGCAAAGAATGAATTTCTACTGATAAGTGTGGGGAATTGGTAACTGTACATAACTAATGACATCATCATTGTTCCTTAATGACATCAGCTTGTTCCTTAATTTCAGTTTCTTCTTCTTATCCTGGTGCCATGGAGAGGACAAAAGTTAGCACTGAAAAGAGACAAAAAACCAAAGGGTCAGAGTAAATGTGCCTTGCATATGCCATTAGCCCATGGAAGCCCCTCTCAGAGTCCTGTAAATGAAAAAAAAAACTAATTAGGTATGCAAGAGCATCTGAAATTCTGTACAGAAATTCCTTTGGGGACACCTCTGACTGCTTACTCCTAAACTTCTTTGGACCCCTTGTTTGTGTTTTAATATTCCATTTTAATTCAGATTTTAAACTATTTTTCTTGAGCTATGGGGTGCTATAGCTGGTACAATCCTTAGGTAGACATTTAATAAGTGCTTCTTGCTTCCAGTAGAAACAGAAGTGGACACGCAAAGCAGTGGTATAAACGAACAGATTTTCTTCAGGGATGTCTAGAAGTGTGTTAAAATTTCCTCCTTCCTGCTTGCTCCTAAAAGAGGCAAAATTCTTTCCCTCCCCCAGACTGCGTGCTGGTTAACATGAAAACTGAGTTAAAACATGTAATTTGCACAATCCTTTGCAGTTTGTTTTGGTACAGAGTTGATGGCACTACCTAGAAAGAAACTTTCTTCCAGAGCTTGGCTTGTTCAGAGGATTTCCCCAGCAGCGTCAGTACGATGCAGTGCACGTGGCACTCGTGTTGCTGTTCCCGGGTAACCTTCCCTGTCGATACACGAGGCACTGGCGGTGCTTTTTAGTCCTCGGTTGTTCCGAAGGAGAGAGACAATGACTTTTGCAGACAGGGGATGGCACTGTTGCACTGTAGCTCCTCAGCTTTCCATCCAAAATATCTCTATAAAACGGGCTTGCTATTTACCAGGGAGGGAGCAGATGAACCAGACGCATTACTACAAGATTTTCTTGAAATAATTCTGCATAAAATATCAGATTTGGGTTACTGGGAAGTTTGTATGTTGATAAAACCCCCCAGAACAACGTGTTAAGATGCATCTAAATTGGTTGTTAGCAGTGGACATAGTTAAAGGCACTCATTTATTTTAAAATTAAACCAACTAGCATTTAAGCTGCATTCTACCTTTCTTTTATTCTGCAAAAACACAAACTTCCTTGTTCAGAAGCCTTAATACATTGCTGTCTTCAGCAATTAACCCAGAAATTCTTCAGGGCAAAAGGCCAGTTCTGAAAGATGCCTGGTCCACATGGGCAGACGCTTGTGGTGGATGTGGAAGCAGCATTTAGATTGGTTGTCTTGGCTCACCACTGTCAGAGGAACACGGCAAATGGACCAAAATCATTTCTTTTGAAGGATGGGCCTTTGCCATGTAAGGCAGGGTAGACCTTGATCAGCACCTTCAACTTTAGCAGCTAGTTGAGTGCAGTCAGAGCTGTTACTTGTGCACTGACATCAGCACATGACAATGAGGTATCTAACTCTGCTTCAGTCAGTTGATGATCCTCAGATGGAGTCCCATCTGGGATGTGTTGTTAACAGCCTCAGTCTTGAGGTGATGAAAGTGTAGGTAACAATGGCAAAGTCTGCATTCAAAATACAGATGGCAGGAAAAGCTGAGCAGGCTGTTGCTGAAATTAGCTCCACAATTCAGTCCCTTTCTTGGAGGAATGCAGCTACCTCTGTCTGTCTTCCACCAGGCCAGTGTGACTCCCTGAGCTTTATCTGAAAGGTGGCTTGTCTCATGTTCACCTGCATCTTTGTTTCAGCAAGACATGGGCTGTAGTCCTAGGCTAAACTGTACAATTTGGATGAGGTATGGCTGCAAAGATGACATGAGTCAGTACACAAGAAATGCTGGCATTTGTGTTTCCTGCCTAGGCCCCTTGTTGCCGACCAACCACTTCAAACTGGTGATGTGAAACCTCTAGTGAAAATAAAAAAAGATGGCCATGTCCGTAATGATCAGCAGGAACATCTGAAGTGAAAAGAATGAAACCCTGGGGGGGGAAAAAAGAACAAACCACAAAAACTTAAACTGCATCAAAATATTTACCTTTCTTTCTCTCTCTCTCTCTCT
>VXBX01007125.1:714515-744455 GCA_013400415.1 Scytalopus superciliaris
ATTTCTCCTTCCTGTGAAAAAGTATGACTGACTTAACTGAAACAATCTGTGTGATGTGATACCATGTAGTATTTTTTGGGAAGGGAGAAGGAAAAGATACAGATAACTCTGGTCACACCATTTCATTGTCACTGGACTTAGGAAAAAAGTAAGTTTGAACATGACATTTGGTTTGAACAGTAATTATAAAATGTTCACTATGCTTAGTTTTGGGACCAAAAGAAATATTATTCAGCTTGAACCCACTTCTTCCTATCCCCAGCCTTCCTGCTGCCTCTGGGAAGGACTGAGAGAGAAATGCTTCATTGGAGCTTGATTTCTCACTTGAAGGACAGCCCTATTGCTGCCTGCTGAGGTGTGTAGGTGACTCAACTCTGAGGCCTTCCTACTCTGAGGAAGTCAATTTGTTTTCTGGACAAGACAAATCAGATTAGAGATAACCTGTATGCTTCTGTGACGGTACCAAAGGCAGCCAATCAAGCTAATAATAGCAGCAATATTATGGGACATCTGATTCTCATCCATCACTAGAAAGAGATAATTAGCTAAGCAGTCCTTTGATGTATTCTAAGTCCATACCTAGATTACAAGGGTCAAGTGCAAGGAAGGCATATATATATATATATATATATATATATACACATATATATATATGCTAAGAGCAGTCTCACCATCTGCCTTGGAGAGGGTAGATAATGTCTTTGTTGGTTATTTTGTGATGCTCTGGTGATTTGTGAAGTGTGCTTCTTTAAAAACTGTATTCAGCCTGTCTTTCCTGCATGGATGGTGGTCACTGCGGGCCAGGAGTTTGAGAGTTGTCCTTAGAACTCCACTAGAAAGAAATTACATAGGTTCAGTGGGAAAAATGCTAAACTTTTTTTCTCCCCCCCTAACACTCCTTGAATTTTAGTGAGTCAGTAACAGGCTCAGGGGCAGCAGAACAGTCAGAGAACTGTCTCAGAATATTTCTTGTCTACTTACTGACCATGCAGTGCTACCACAGTCATGTTTGCCAAGTGTTAGCCTGGCAATAGCATGAACAGAAATACACTAAAAGTGTCCCAGCTTTGTTTTGTTGGGGGCCTTGCATAGTAAACGTAATATTCTTTCAGGGGCTGTTTTGGACAGAGTCCTCTTTATTCTGCTTGGTGTTTTGGCTTAGTTTTTGAGCTTAGAAAAATGTTCCTCAAGAAATATGTTGAAGTAAAGTGAATTTTTCATCTTTAATCTTCGCCTGATCATGTGATGTGTGTGTGAAGTTATGTGATGCCTTCTTCCTGGGAACTGGGAATGGAAAAAGTGAACTTTTAAAGAGAGAAGCACTATTGGAAAACTCTTTCACTTGAGGTAAATAGATGATCACAAATAATGATGGTTTAACTTGAAGTAGGGAAAGCTAGACTGGAAAAATCATTAACATTGTATTATAAACCTAGTAATACAGTAATAAAGTGGAAGAATTTAGAGGGGAAAATAGTTATCTGTATTTGTAATGCCAGGAGCTTTTTGATAGGCCATTAACATGATTAGAAATAAAAGTATCATCATTCCTATTTCAGAAAGGGGGAAACAATTCACAGGTGCTGAAAAACTGGTTCAAGTTTACTCACTGCATTCCTGTCAAGGCCAGGCCTCCTAAAAATACTCAAATGTAACATTGGCTCAGGGAGTTAAACAAGAGCTAAACCTTTTTGCTTTAAAAGAGTTATTAGCTTAACCTAGGACTCCAAACTCACCATACATGTTAGAAAACATTCTATGGAATATCATGCAAAACTCCAAGTGTTCTGCATCAAGAGTAAGCCCAGGTACATGATCATGGTGTTCCTCGTTTTTTTTTTTTTTTTTTTTTTTCCCCTGTGAACAGCACTGAAATCTCTCTGGAACATCCTGTCAGAGCCTCAGCTGTCTCAGCAAGGTTCTGCCTGTCACTGATGACAGGAGATGTCCGTGTGAAACTAATCTAGGATGTGTGGCACTTACACATTTAGTGCTGCTGAACTGGTCTCTGTCAAAATGTTGATGACCCACCAGGCACTGAACTGAGGCTGAGGATGTGTAAAGCGGTGAAATGTTTATTTCAATACTAAGCTGATGATGTACTATTTATTTTAAGACTATTGAACCATGTGGTTCTGATGTTTTGAAAGGCAGCTATGAAATGTCCTCCTTGTACATCTGCCACAGCTAAGGATGAAGTGGAACTCTGGAGCAAATACTGCTGGATTCCAGTTGTTCAATATCTAAACTTGGTGCTGGATATATGTCTCTACATAGAGGCATGTAGAATACATAGAATATTCCATTTCAAAGCATCCTGGTTTGGACTTCAAGATGTAAATTCTTTGAAAACTCTGTTTGGTTAGGGATTGTGGATGCAGACCTCAAAAAGTCACTATTGGGAAGTTTAATTCCACCTTATTAATTCCTTTGCAGAGGGAGTACTTACACCAACAAGATTAGGTTGTAGATTTATGGATAAGTATTCAGAATTTTCCTTCCCAACATCCTTGTGTTAGTGTTGCCTCATCTGTTTAAACTCCAAGCCTGATATCCTAATACTTTTTTCTCCTCCATAGTTAAGTTCCTTTAAATTACATAGTATTTATATGGAGGATAATAAAACAAGGGACACTTTCTTGGAAGACATTAGGTTTCTAAGTTCTGGGTCTGTGACTATTTTCATAGTGAGTCTAGGACTCCACAGAGTCCTGAGTGCAGAATCAATGTTTCCTTGGGGAATGCAAGGCTTCCATGCTGGGTTTTCCCAGAGAAGTCCATTCTAACCTTCTGCCTAGTCCAGACCATGGGGTGGGTAAACTCATGCCTGTTTTTAAAGCATGTATTTGCCACACACCACAGAAATCTGAAGATTTGGGTTTTTAAATCATGATCTTTGAATAACAGAGTTTAAACTGTACTTGCTAAAGAGTTTAAAAAGGCAAATGAAAATTACTGTCACTGCATAAGGAGCAGAGCCATTTTCAGATATGCTTTATGACTAGCAATAGTTATTTGAGAATATAACATACTTTTATTTTGCTATTGGGAAGCAATCTATTGGTTGCCTTCTCTTTTTTTAATTAGGAGAATTTTTGCATTGTCTTTTGAAGACTTTTTTGCACCAGCTGTATAATATGAAATTGGGGAATTAGTTTAGAAATTCTCTGATTTGCTTTGTGAACTGTTTCACTGTGAAGTCTAGTGTGGCCAAACACTGGTGGATCATAAGCCTACTTACTGTGTCTGGACCCAAGGGCCATATAAACGGTTTTCTCTTGTTTCCTAGGATCTGTTTGACCACCGTTAAAGAAATTGTGCTTCAAAACCAGTTAAACAATTCCTGTTGGTGCCTAAAGTACCTAACAGCACAGTGTCTTTTCATTGTTAAACTGTGTATTATAAATGAACAGTCTATTTCAGGGAACGGATTGAGCGATCCTGATTCTTTCTCCCATTCAGTGACTTGGTATGCCACGTTGTCTGAAGGTATCAACAGAAATGAAGGTTTCCCTATGCAACTGTGATTTAAACTTGCGACAATCAAGTATGAGTGATGGCCACATTAATACTGGTTTTCAGGAAGGCTTTTTTAGTAAAACTGTTACAACTTTCTAACAAATAAGGGCTTTCTTTCGGTGACTCTACCATGATCAGTCATAATTAAAAAATAAGAGGTGCATTTTTCACTTCTTAGACTAGGAAATAACTGCTTTAATTATCTTTTCATTCACCTTAGAGTAATTCATCCTCAATTAATATTTCTTACACTAAAAGAAGAGAAAGACTTGACTTGTGTATTAAAGGTCAGTGAGTTATAGACATCCATAATGAAACTGTCTTTGGTGATGATTAAAGCTGCCAAACAATAGTGGCTGTCAGCATTGCTTGGGCTGTTTGATCCCTGCGTCTTTTCTCTTTAGAGCAACTGATCAAATGGGAAATTGACAGCAAAGTCACGTTTCTCAAGACGAGAGGTCTAAGGGATGGCAGGTTCGAAAGTGTAATGTGCAGGGGCTGAGGGAAAAAAGGATGTGTGGGAAGGAAGGGTGTTAACCAGATGGCTCCACTTTACTGTTTTTGGGAGCCCTTGAAGAGAGTGAGGGGGAGATCAAGGCAGCAAGTTTCTGCCTGAGCAGAGTTTCAGCCCAAGGGAGCTCTGTGTGTGCTTTTCACCTCACTGGTTCAACTCAACAAGGCTCAAGGTACACTCTGCAAATAAACTCCCTTGTACTTCACTTTTCATCTTTGCAGGCATGCTACTCTTGAACTGGACACTGTATGGTACTAATGCAGATAGTCTTTCTTTCTGGAAATGTACAAGCCCCTATTTGCCTTTTCATTCAGATCAATTAAAAAAAAAATCTAACTTACATAGCTCTAATTACAGGGCTTCTGTTGATCAGGAGTTCCTGTTCCATGGGAACCATTCTGTATTGGCTAACTGATGTCTGTGTGCACCTTGGTGACCCTTAGAACAATTTAGTTAAAATTATACTAAATACCTCTGGAGACCTGTCTCTCCAACCTAAGTGTGGATATTACTATCTCCTAGGGTTCCATTTAGGGAATTCTGTGACTTTTTAAAGATAAAGCATATGGGGATTCTGGGCTACTGCAAAAGCACAAAGCAAAATATAGGGATGCAAAAATGTTGCATAACCTGTAACATTGCTCTAACAACTATACCTCTAGTTACTACCAAAATACTCTGTGGTAAATGACATGTGAGCAGCCTTTAACCTAACAAATGAGAGGAGGGGGAATAGAGAAAGATATTATTAGTAAGCATAAGATGAATCATGACTCTATATTCTCCAAAGACATGAAAATGATATCTATTTGTGTTCTACTTGAAAGAGATTTCAGCATGTGGGTGCATTGATTATTTATTTGCTGCAACTAGAGATAACCACCATTAATTTCAATAAGTGTGAACAAACTTTGCATAGTGCCATATAACTAAATTACAGGCAATCTTTTCATTTTAATTTTAGAATTATTTGCGCCAGCATTGACCATTTTAGTCCCTCATCTCAGCTATTATTGATATCATTCATTGTTCTTCATCCTGATACTGCATCACATTTCATGAACTAAATGAGGTTGCTGTGATTTGTGCCAACACGGTTTACTGAATTGCCCTCATCTCCTCCTAAACTTGTCTGCCATTAAAGAATCTCAGAGTTTTATGAAAATACTTCACTGACAGTTAATTGCCTAGAAAAATAGTATGTTTGTTTCATAAGACATCTATGGGACACAAAAAGGAACTTCTCATATCCGCCCCAAAAAGTACAGTTCATTTGCACTAATCGTGATCTTCTGGCCAAATTCCAATGCTTACAGTAAACTGTGTCTCTGAGAGAAGGGAGAACACTAGTTTGCTTTTTGGCTGCATCACTGAAAATATAGATATTGGAACTTGTTTAGGTGCCCTTTAATGAAAGACCTTTTGTTTGTTTGTGGTTTTGCTTGTTTGGTATTTTGTTTGGGGTTTTTATTGTTCTTGGTGGCCTTTCCTAGACCGAGTCCAGACTATAAGGAGCACATGTTGCTCTTTGTGTATCAAAAAAGCAAATGCAAAGTTATTGTTGAAACTTTTCCATTTGCCTCAAGTACTTACATCAACATCTCTTAAGCTTAACACAGTGACCTCATTTTTTTGTAGAAATGCAGTGATTTCTCCCACTTCCCTAACCTCTGAGAGGGAAGTAAATCCTGTGTTCTGGGATGGAAGGCATTATAATCCTGTTGGTTCAGACATCAGGCTGCTTTGTCAAAGCGCTGTAGAGAAATAGCAAAGAAGACAGCTCCTGTCCTGGGCAGCTGCTGCTTCCAGTTATCTGACAGGCTGTGATGGAGCAACACAAAGAGGAGCTGTGGCAAGGCAGGGGTTGAGCACTGAGGCAACAGCAGAGACTGCAGTCAAGGTGAAAGCAATTGAAAGAGGAAACAGAAATTGTATGTTGATATCCCTAAGAAACTGCCAAAGTATAAACTGTCTCTGACAGTGCTTGCCTATTTCTTCCTGTGTTTGCTTTCCCTGTGAACAGCTTAGTGTTTATGGCTCCTGTCGGAGTCAGCAGCCCTAACTGGACCTTTAGCCAGTAATATAACCCATGCCAGCTTTAAGCTGGTATGAATACACAGTGACCCATTTCAAAAAATTCAATCACAGTTTCATTAATTGCCTTAAAACCAGTAGTTTATGCTTAAAGGGAACTCAAGCTCTGGCTATTGGGCCATTTGGTGACTTAATTAGGTATAGAAGTCAATGACATTCAAACTTACTAGAGCTGATACACTCCAATATTGAGTGCTTGATTTTCATGGTTAATATGTGGGAAAAATGCATCCTTTAGCTACTGTTGAATTTCATGCAGATTTATCTGATTCTGTATTTCAAGAAGGTTTTGGGGTTTTTTTAAAGCCTGTTGTTTTGTTTAATCTTTTGCAGAAAAAAAGGAGTTGCTATTTCACCTGTAATTATTACAGATCTCTGGGAGCTTCTCTCATGAGACACCTTCTTTCATGGAAATCAAAGCACAAAATCACTTCTATCACACTTGTGAATCATTGCAATATATAATTTTGTGTGTGTTGTGCAATTTGAATGACTGATCAAAATCAATTACATGAGAGTATAAATTGGTTTTTAAATAGATTAGAATAAGAGGATAGGAGATATACTCTTCAGGATGTGTATCCAACCTGCTTACCGGTATTTAATGGCTCAAATTTTCATAACCAAAGTCTTTAGTATTACATGTTGTAGCACTATCAATACTGCTGAACTGCAGCTCCTGAAGTCAGAAATCCTATACATTAAAGAGAAACCAACAGATGGCATTTTAGAAGCCTCATGTTTCATTGTCCTATAAATAGAGATTATCAAATGCATAATGAGCACCCGGCAAGAATAATATTCTTTCTCAGTTAACTACTTTATTAATCATAAGCAAGCAACTAATACCTTTTTTGTTTCTTGCTGGTAGTTCTGTCTGTAATATATATGATGCTATAAGTCTGCTCATCTGTGAGTTAATATTTCAAGTGAGACACAGAAAGCACAAGTNGAATATACTGGTATTATGATTATATTGTAGTTTGCATTAAGGATGGATTTCAAATGGTTAGAAATCTGATTTCCTTTTTCTGGAAG
Source organism: Scytalopus superciliaris (assembly GCA_013400415.1). NCBI lineage: Eukaryota > Metazoa > Chordata > Aves > Passeriformes > Rhinocryptidae > Scytalopus > Scytalopus superciliaris. Next base: position 721,681 of record VXBX01007125.1, read on the forward strand.
GAAGGATGGTAACTGGCAATTAGATATAACTAAAGTCTTAGTTAAAAGGAGGTGAAAGAAATTGTTTTTAAAATAATAATGCCAGGAAGACAGAGATTGGTTATGGATGGTGTAACCAGCTGTGCAGGAGAAATGTCAAAAGATGGTTATGGGAGCATTTGGAATGTAGAAAAATCAATCTAAAAGGGTGTTACATAAAACCCGTGCATTTTATTATGATCTTGCCTTAAGACTATTATCCTGTATTTTGTCATTATGAGGTTCTCTCTGTTGTGAAGTTACTCTATCTTCTCTCATATAACTCCCTTAATGTTATTTATTGTCTTTTGTAGCAGGAAAACAATGTGCTGCTTTTAGTCATGTAAGAAGTAATGAACTAAACGATCTTGTTAAAAGAAAATAGATCAGCAAATCAAAAGTGTGATTTGGAACACAGAAGGTATCACACAGAAAAGAACCCTTGTTATTTTGTACATCTCCTTTCCTTGTGCATTCAGAGTCCTGTCAATTTATTTAAGGCCTTGTTGGTGCTACATCCATGTAAAGGTTTTGGTTTTGCATCAGCAGTTCCTAGTGATTCCTTGGCAAAGGTTAATCTCTCCTCAGATAACACATCATCTGAGATTTCTTCACCTCCCAAGGTGTAAGGGAGATGCTTCCTACCAGTATTTGTTTTGGTTTCTGACATTACGGGGTTTGTTTTTCCACATGGAAAGTCATACTGATTTTAAATGCTGCTTTATTTTAATCCAAAAAATACGTGTTTTTGTAAGGAAGATGTCTTGCAAGCATACAGAGGGAAGCTTTGTTCTTTAATGAATTGTTTTGTGTTGTTTGTCAGCAGATAAGGTCATGAAAGGAATAAAACTGTCTCTTTGTCCTAATGAAGACTGAGACCAGTAGCCTGACAACAATGTCATTAATAACTATTTGTCTGTTACTCAAAATGCATAAAGATCATAGAACTGGCATTTGGACCTGTTGCCATGAATGGCTCTTTATGGGTGGAACTTGAGCTTACACTACAGTTTTTTGGTGTAGCCACTCTACTGCCTTGGCTTCTCCGGGTCCCTCCTTAAAGCCAGAGGCTCTGTGTGGCTATTGAGGGCTGTGCTTGTCCAGCTAGAAGGGTGGGGATTGGAAAAGTAGTCTAAAGCCTGAGCTTAAAGCTACCCCTGTGACAAGCCTGCAGACTCAGTTCTTGTGCAGTCAACCCGTTTGATGCCCTTGTTTATGAGGGTGGTTATTGAATCGCAAACAAGGGATTGATTTTTATATCCCTGTTGTCTTTTTAGAGCAATGAAATATAACGGGCTCGATTCTGTTCTAACTTACATATCACTATCAAAGTACTAGAGGCAGCCATGGGTTTTGCAAGAGTATTCTTAATAAACTTTTCACTGGTGGGGAAAAAGAAAAAGAAATGGAGAGCTGAAAATTTGAGCTCCCTAGCACTAGGAATTCAGTTTGGAAAAATTTCATGCATTTCAAAGTGGCCAAGATTTTTCTGGCTACTGTGTGAACTCGAGACCAAGAAATCAGGCATTAGAAAGGTGAGGTCTTAATTTTTATCTCTTGTTTCTAAGGGGAGACCTCTATATTTTACTTTTCTGTCTAGCTTTGTAAAAAATGGCAAAGGCTTGGGTGATTGAAGAGTATATGTGTGTTTCAGTCACTTTCCTACCTCTTCTTCAAGAATTTCAAATACAAAAAAACTCAACCCAAAACTAAGCTCCATGACAAAGGACATGCAGATAGAGAAAAGAGGCCAAAATCAGTAATTGTGCTGGGTCAAGGCTACACTGTAAGTTTATAAAACAGTCCTGCAAATTTCTGTTGTGTACAGAAGCACATCTGCATTAGTGGCTGTGTGGACAGACCACCTCAAAAAATTTCATAAGAGGAAATGCAAACACATCAGTGAATGAGTAGTATTTGAAACTATGCAGTAAAGCTGAAAAGCTACTGATAAAGGTCATCTTTTAGTTACTGTAAGAGAAGAATTATCACTGTGCAGTAGTATATAGTAATGATGAAGGATAAGTGGGAAGAGACATTACCTTGAAGTTCAGTAAGTGCAGCCTCACTGGGCAAGAACCAGGGGATACCACTCCGGTTAAGAGACTTCTGTTGACTCACGTTTGAGGTCAGACCCGCTCTTGGCCACTTGGCTTTATTTCCTTGTCTGTACTTTATTGTCTCCTGAAATCCGAAGCAATCTACTGATCTGTTGCCTGTGCACCTTACCAGCTTGGTTTATGAACTGTGAACAAGCTAGTGCTGACTATGGCCTTGTGCTGAAAGGGAGTCTGCTCTCACTTTGAAACTTCTCTCTCTCTAGCAGTAATCCAAAGCAATTAATTCTTTTTCCTGTGAGCTAGAAGGCTTATTCTTCTTTTGAGCTGATTTGGTTATCAGTTGCTGTATTAATTTAGTGATCTGATTATTTGAGTCTATTGATTTCATTGTAACTATTCTCTCAATTTTTTCATTGCATTATTCCATCTTTAGTTTAGTAAAACTGTATATTGAATCAGCTTAGAACAATTATAGCTATTTAAATGTTTTTTTCTTGTTCAGCCTTGAAATGCAATCCATAATTGTACAGATTTATTCCACTACATTGCAACAAGATGAGCTCAAGGTTACAGAAAGCAACAGATGAAAAATTTGCTTGCCTTTTGTTTTTGTTTCCCTACCAGTGTTCAAGAGTCCCTTTTATTCTCAAGTAGTATTCTGAATCTGTTTCCCCTCCATAAGCAACGTAAAGTCTGATTGTGTGCTAATGGAAAATCGTTTGAGCTGCTGTGTTGCCACCTTCATCAACAGAAGGGTGTTTTCATACTGTGCACACAAATTCACATGATTCACTCCTAACTGCAGATAGTGAGAACTTCCGCTCCAGCATTCAGAGGTCTAAATAGAAGAAATCATTCACTGTGCTTTTAAAATGCATCTACTCAGGCCACATTAGCTAAAGCACAATAAAATATGGTGGCAACCACTGCCAGAATTGAGCAGGCAGGGCTACTGCCACTGAGAGAGCCCGAAGCTGTGACCTTGTGCCTGGGTATGTGCTTAGCAGGTGTCATGCAGGAACCACTCGTGACCTCAGTAGGGAGCACAGTGGTTTGCAGTCTCCATCTATTTCACATTGTTAGACAAATTTACAGGGTTGGTCTCCATGGCAGTTGGCCTTGTGGTTGGCCTACACAGCCAAGGTATGGAGCCACTAATGGAAACTTCTGAACTTGTGATCTTTGCTAGTAATGATCTAGATAAATGTGAGTGCATGATTGGCTGATTATCTGTGACTTTGAAAGAACCAATAGATTTTTATCTCTGCTTATGTGGCTTTGTAGTCAGGCAATGATTGAAGTTGGACTTTATGATCCTTGTGGGTCCCTTCCAATTTGGCATATTATGTGATTCTGTGAATGGTTGGCCAAAAAGAAAAGGAATGATGTTGCTGACAGAAGGCTTCACCTTCTGGGGCCAGAAATGCTGCTGCTGAAAACAATACTGAGCCCAGACTATAATGCAAAGTTACTAAGATCACTCAGATTATTACACAAAATCCATGCATCCATATCCACTTTGAACAGGGAAAAGGAAAATTCTACATTACTAACATCTATCAGGCATTGTCAAAGATTTGTTGAACTGAGTACCTTGGGTGTGCTGGGCTGAAAAGAAAAACACAAGGGAGAAAAGATATGCCTCTTAAAGCAAATAGTGCACCCAGTAATTACATCTGCTTGTCAGGTTTTAAGAAAAAATGTTATGAGGTTTGTTTACTCAAATGGAGGAGAGAATATAACTATGAATTGATGAAGTGCACAAAGAAGCAGGGGTTTGTAGGGATATGTCTTGTTATAATTTTTCCTTTCTATTATAACTCTCCAGTGTGGAATTAGAGGGAGGTAGAAGTTCACTAAAAGGTGTCTGTAATGTATTTATTAAGAGGCTTATTTTATGTGTATAATGCAAAGGTGATTGGTAGGTAGTTTGCAGTAAGAGGAACTTCTGAGCTTTCAAAAGAAATCCAAGCAGGTGCCAACAGAGCAGCAGGACCAAACTGAGTGGCTGAAGAAAAATTGTCCAGCTGTTCTCCGTGGTGTGGTGCTGAAGCAGTTGCATCCCTCTGGGTGGGGTGAGGCTCGGAATCCCGTGGCAGTGAAATGAGAGAGCAGTGCAGAGGTGACAATTTCACTGTGCTGATACCAGGCCAATCTGATTTTCTTCTCTTAGTGCATGGAAATTTTGTTTTTGCCACATGCTGAGGGGAGGGCAAGGCATTCTGTTGTGTCCTAAATCAAATACAGAAGGTTTTGGGGATTCATGAGGGCTATGCCATTTGCTGCTGGTCATTCTGAGTCCCTTCTGTAAGCCATGTTAATTCAGCTGACGTAGATGAAGGTGGTGGAGCAGTTATGGTTTTTATTCATTTCTTTGGACTGGTTTGCCCTCATGGGTCATCCACAAATGCAGGTTGGAAAAAGAGGCTTGGAGTAAACCATAGGATGGCAAATGCTGCTACGTCACCTATATCTCCTGAAGATGTTTTGCTTGGTAAATTACAGGAATGATGTGAACTGAATGAATAATGGGTGCACCTTCTCTTAGTGTTTCTGCTGAATTTCTTTTTAGACCCTGATTGTAGATCTGTCTCTTGAGAGGGAAACCTATCTATTCATAAGCCCAAGTAGGTGGTGGAGTCAAAGATCTCTACAGAAACCACTGAGAAAATTAAAATATAATTTATCTCTAATGGTAAGTCCATCAAAAGCATAAATGCCTAACAATTTAGAGGTAACATTCCAAACCAGGCTCAGAAACAGAACTTTGCTTTATTGTAACACATGACACAAAGATCACTGTGTACCTGTGATTTCTGTATTCCTGGTGTTTATAAGTCCTGAGTGAAACAAGGAGCTTGTGGTAAAAAAGGTGAAGACTGGCTATTCTTGAGTTTTCACCAACTGCTGTGTGAGGAAAAGGGTGTTCTTCTACTTGGGTAACAGGCTTTGTGAATCTGCAGAGAGACCAGCCCAGGTGGTGGCATTGATTCACTTGGTGGTATTCCCAGCAGGAGGAAGCCAGCCGTGGAAAAGTATGGTCCTTGTGCATTATTGCAAGAAACCTACTTTGCAAATTGGGATTAAGCTAGCAAAGCAGTAAGATAGGTAGGAAGTCTTCACCAGCTTGTGAAAACAAAAGCACAATCTACATAGGAACCTTGGAGAGGCGTTTAATGGTTGTTTTCGGAATGGAGCAAGCACTGTCTCGGGGAAACTGGACAAGTAATGATATGGTAATAAATCTTGAGGACTGCTTGGGAGCATGAAACTTGGGGTATAAAATCATTACAGAGTTATGTCATTTAAAGATGTAGGTGTAAGGACGTACTTTGGGTTTGAGGTTGATTTTGGGTTTGTTGGGGGAGGATTTGTTTTGTTTTGTTTTTTTTTTTGCTTGCCCCCTCCCCTCACATAATATATTTAATGTAAAGTGTTCTTCCAAGAGTGATTTGCTTACTTGCTTGTGGACTGTTTCATGACTCAGAACAGTAAATGAAAAATCTTGTGTTTCCAGGGAACAGAAATCCCTACCTAACTATGCTCTAAAAAGGTCAAATTCAATTTAATAAATTTATCTCTCAGGAAAAACAGCATCTTTTTTATCTACCAGAGATAAAAAAAATATTTTGCATTTTGAAAAAAATAATCTCAAGTATATTATAGTTGTGTAAGTTTGAAGTGCTAAAAGCTTCTATTACTGAAACTGTACTGGTGTAAATCCTCAATACATATTGAAGTCAGTAGCATTACTCGTAATTCTATTATATGGTCTCTGTAAAAAAAGGAGAGCTGCTGGGAAATGCAATTCAAATTTGATCTTAAAGTACTTATCTAAGGGCTGAATCCTGACAGCATTTTAAAAATAAGAGTTGTAATCAATGCCATTGCTTAAAAATCAATGTTGCCTGGTCTAGTCATGTGTGATAAAACAGCACTGCAGCAAACAAAGCTATTTCAGCTGCAGGTTTACTTTCAGCTGGATAGCATGTAGTTGTAGTAAAATATATTGCTGTATAATGCAGCACTGTTTGGATGGGGAGCATGATAATAGTGTACTTAATGATATTATGAAGACATTGGAGGACATGGGAACTTGACCAGCCAATGGTTTCTGAAGTTTCATAAGGGCACTGTGACTCATGGAGTGCTGGATGCTTGAAATGGTGTCTGATTTTCTTTATCCTCCCTGTCTTTTACATAAACCCTTTGCCACAATATCTTCAAGTTTCCAAAAGGCCACAAAAAAGGTTTTGGCTTCTTTATGTTCTTTGTCTCAGAACTGTTGAATCACATATGTAAAATAACAGTTGGAAGTTAATTTCTAATAAGAATCAATAAAGAGAGGTCATGTTTCCAGTGCTTTCAGGTTTTATGTACCAGGAACTGAAGTGTTTTGGAAATCTTAAACTAATTTGAACTTTTTTTTCCTGTGGCTTAAACTTCTCTACTGTGTCAGTATTACCTGAATGGTGCTATGTGGAATGCTTACAAAGCTGTGTGGCCCTGGGTTGCCTATACCTACTGGCCACACTATAAAGGGTACTGCAAATGCACCTCTGATACACTTATATTTTCAGCCGAGGCTGTGTAAATGGGAAGGGATGAGGCACCACTAAGACCTGGCTTACATGACTTAAACCATGGGAAATATTGTGGGTGCCTGGGTGTGTTCATAAGCAGGAGTGTTCATAGAAACAGCTTCCTTTCAGGGAGAGGCAGAAAATCAGAAAATCAACCTGACATAAACAAACTTCTTGACACAGGGAAAGCTGGGTTAGAAAGCTGCTAAAGCTGCTACTCTGTTCATGCCTAAAAGTAGGAAGCAAGCAGTGTGCTTTTCTTTTTCTCTTCTCTCCCCCTTTCTCACCAGGCCATATGGAAATATTTCAAGGTGGTTTGACTTTTTTTTTTTAAACTTCCCCTTCTCAGAAGAGGTGTATGTTCTTCCCCTGCTCCTTTTCCAACACCACATCATCAGGACACCCCTTCCTCATGTGGGAGACCTAGTTCAGGTGCCTACTCTAGCAGAATTGAAGAAATGACTTGAATGTAACTAAGAGATGAGTATAACCAGCTTGTAGTTCTGGTGGGTTTGTCTCTAGAGTTTTTCTTATCCATCTCCATGTAAGGTACTTTCCCCTACATCACACCCCTCTCCTCACCGTGGTTAAAAAGTTGAATACCAAAAATTATTAGACAGCTGAAGTCCTGTCACTTGGTCAGCAATGGAGCTTGGATGCTGAAAATTTGCATCCAGACTCAGCTACATGAAACAAGTTGTTCCCAAGGACCACAAAAAGCATTTTCTGTTTGAAACTATATTAAATAAGGTAATTTTTTTCTAGTCTCTATATGATATACAGACTTGACATTACTTAAAATTACGTCTTGACCAGACAAAAATAAACCTACTGTGTTTCCCCTATACCTCCTAGAGAAGCAGGACAGCTGATGGAGTGCAGTAACTGAGGAAAGGAACTTGATGTTCTTGTTCACCGTTACATTGAGAACTGAATACGATGTTCATGCAACAGTCCACTCAATTAGTCATGAAATGAATCGGTGACTGTGGTGGGAATGGAGCCCAGGAATCATCGCCCCTCTGCTCCAATGACTGGATTGCACTTCATTCAAAAAAAAAAAAAATAAAAAAAAAATCCCCTTTTCTGAGTAGGAAATTTAAGATACACCATGACAGTTTGCCATCCCGTTTTGGCTTGATATTTGCTGTTGTTGTTGTTTTGTTTGTTTGTTTGATTTTTGGGGGGGGAGGGAGGAGTGTTTGTTTGGGGTCTTTTTGTTTCCTCTAAGAGACAAAAATTACAACAAGCAAAAGTTTTGAAAGGATAAATTTTGGAGTCAGGCATAGAGTGAGAGTCAAGCTGATGGTTCTGGTATAAAATCTTCATTTCAACCCTTCCCAGAAACCATGAGCATGAATTATGAACTCCATGACTGGGAACCTTTTCTAAAAGAGAACACAAATCCCTGGGAGAATATATTCTCTCCTGCTCTGTGTGTGTGACTGCCATTAATGCTAATGGAGTCACTGAAAAGGCAAATATGCCCTTGTTTGTTCAAAGGGCTGCAAAGTAGATGTTACAAAAACACACTGGGAAACAAACTCCACCCCAAACAACAAAAAGCCCAACCCACCAACTCTGACACAGCATTGCAAGTCAAAAAAGAGACCTTACCAGCTGGTTGAAGTGACCTATTGCGAGATAGTCACTAAATAAAATATGGTCTGGAATGGACTGTTGAGAAAGATCAGAGATGTTTTGGGGTTNTGTTGGGAAAGATGAAAGGTGTTTTGGGGTTTTGTTTTTTTTTTTTTTTTTTTTTTTTTTTTTTTTTTTGGTTGTTTTTTTTTAAGGTGAAATTACTTTCCACTTAGAGTACTTTCCATTGTGAGGCTTTTAAAAGACTGTACACACAAACGGCATCAGTGTTTACTGATGGCAAAGGATGGAATTAGTGCAATTGAAAATGTTCCTATTCTTTGCCTGAATGCAGCAAAGGGCAGTGTTCGTTTCTGGCTTGTAGCAAAATTTTTCTGCTTACATCACTGCTTGTTGGAGTTTGCAGTGAAGTAGGAACAAACACGAGATCTGTTACTGTGTCTTGGCTGGAGGGCAGAACTTTTTCAGTGAACACGTTCAGACTTTTCTCATTATGGGCTTCACCAAGCAGCAGCATCTACTTTACTGGTTTTTTTACTGTCTAGATGGGTAAAGTGAGAAGTAGCAAGAATGTGACTTTTCCAGAGTCCTCACCCAACTAAGTTGAACTGCAGGTTAAATTCTAGTAACTTGCTTTCTCCTCTGTCTAGCATGCCCACCCTGCAGTTTCAATCCATTCTAACAAAGCAAGGATATATTTTTATGATCAAGTGTTGGTAAATTTTATAATAGCAGAAGTAGAAATGTATTCCCAGTGAAGTATTTTTAAACATAAGTGTCATTTTTGGCCTGTTAGTACCCGTGAAAGTGTGAGTTTGGTCAGTGTGTATTTATGGTGGCTACGCAAGGAATGTTATCTGTGGTTTTTCTTGTTATGATTTTCCTTTTGGGATGTGCCTGTCTCTTTGGGCTGCTGTGATGGCAGAGGACAGCTGTCCTAGCAATGTCTCATTATCTGTAATAGGCAGCTCATTGAACAGCTCATGAGACTGGACTGTGTGTACAATGTGGATGGATCAATGAGGCATGCAAGATGTTTTTGAATGGAGTTCCCCTGGAGAGGGTTTTATCTGTTCAGTGGAGAATCTTGTAAATTGTTTTTCTCCCTCAGATGAATGCTAGAGAAGTTAGTTCAGCGATAATCTTGATATTGCTACTATTAAAGCAGGAACAATTGGCAAACACTTTTACTTGGAGAGCCTTCATTCTTATGTAACTGTATTGTAACAAAGATGACAACCTACTTTGCTTCTTTTTTTTTTTTTNCCAGTGGATATAGTAACAAGGAGCTTGCTTAGAAGTAGACGAGAAAGGGGTTTTCATGTAACTATGAGTTACACTTACATCCCATCCAGTAATAAGAAAGGATTTTTTTTGTCCAGCTGTGTATTAGCATTCTCAATAGAATACATATTAGTGGTATTAAAATGTTGTGAATGAAGATATTTCTTTTTGAATTTCTTCTGAATCAAAGTGTTTATTAAATACAAATGCAAAGATAGATATTGTACTTACCAACACCAATGAAACTTGCCTTGGGCTACATTAGGAGTGCATTTATTCAGCTATCAAACTATTCAGTTATGAAACTGTGGGAGGCTTGAAAATCCTGTATAGGTCCTCACCTGTGGTAAAGAAAATGTCCATTAAAGTAAAATAAAGTGTGAAAAGGTATAGCTGGAAGAGAGGAGTAGGGAAGTAAATATGAATCTTATCAAGATGCAACAGATATTGAACTGATGAAATTAAGCAAACATAAGTATGAATTAAATCAAATCTAGGCTGTGTGTACTCTGCTGAATTAAATCAGGTAAAAATGTGGAAATAATAGTGCTTTGCCTTCTGTATGGCATCTTAAAAGGCATGTCAATCCAAATAAAGTGTTGACTGTAGCAAAGTTTCAGATTGTTAGTAGGCACACAACAAATTAATCAAGAACGTTGACTGTCCCGCAAAGAACTCTGTAATTCAGCAGCCTCTTTTTGCAGACTTTAGTCCATTTCCTCCTGGAAGATTATCATGCTATGCTATCTACCATGAAGAGAGAAAAGGTTATTTCAGTAATCTAAAGGAAGTTTCAATAAAAGAACTGAAACTTTGGGTTGTCACCACAGGAGAATGACAATTAAAAACTAATTTTTAAACATAAGCATCCACAAAGTTAGGAGTGTGTAGGTTTGAGGTTTTGTATTACTATTTCCAAAGCAAAGCGTGGTTGTTAAATTTCATTGCATTTTAGAATGAGAAATTTGACTTGTGTGTGTATTAACAATAGACATCTTGGCCATTGGGGAAGGAGTGAGGTTGTTACCCTGTTGTGTATTGTATTTTTTTGTTTATTATTTGTTCTCACTCTTCCAACTCCATAAACTGAGCAGCTAACAATTGAAGGTATGTGCTGCATCTTTACTCCTGTGTAGCTTATATAGAGGAGGAATTTTATTTGCTTTCAGGAGGAATAGTAACCATTGCTATGTGTACACTCATAATATATATACACGTATTTGTATATGTGGAAGCCTCAGCTGTAGTAAATGGGTGGGACTGGGAGAAGACAGAAATAGTTCAATCTTAAAGCACTCCATGTATTCTGAACATAGGCTATAATATGACAAAAGTCTCAATGTTATGGTCTTGAAGTGTTCCTGCTTATGAAGCAGCCTTCTAAATTCTCAGTAAACATGAGAGGCTTTCCAGCTCCAGACATATCCTGCAGTCATAGTTCTGATGATGTCTTTCAAAATGTACTTCATTCTTGTCATGGTAGCACAGAGGGACAGAGCCCTGGGCACAAGGTTCTGAGCCTGGCACTACACAAGACTTTTAGTTCACCTTTCTAGGATACTATGCGTTTCTAACTGCAATAATAGTTTTTGGAGCATTACTCAGGCAATCCTGTTGTGGTAGCAAACACCATTTGGTACAGGTTTCATACCATCTTCATTGAGATAATAGAAATAAGCACAGCAGTAACTTGTGATAGGTTAGCCTAACATTGCCACGGTGGTTTGCAAAGGTAATAGAGCTGTCTGAGATCTGCACAGAATTGCATCTGTTACCACAGAGTTGAACTTTGAATCGTGTCTGTCACTTGAGTTGGGTATGTACCTTGCATATTCCTAACGAGATGTCATTCTCCCATTGGCACTGTAAATCCAGCTGTAGCTTGTGTAATAATGTGTCATGAGTCCCTTACACAATGATGATGGAATATCACAGCGACTTATAACAGTCTTAATATGCAAAATGTTGGCAAATGGATTAGCCTTTTAGTGTAGATTGCTGCATCTAAACAATGTCCACCCACTGCAAAATGTCAGCACTCTCTTGATGGCAAACGATGAATGGCAGAATTGAAATGAGCAGCTTTGTTTATACTAGGCTTAAAAATGTAACTGATAGCTTTTTTGGTAAGGAGGGAAATCATAGGGGAATCAGTAAGTGTTATGAAAGACATAATCCTAGTCAAAGTTGTTGGCTTTTTTGTTGTTGTAGTTAAAAAAAAAAATTGAGAAAGGAAAAAATATTGCAAATAATGGGAAAGAAAAGGTAATGCAGACTGACTGCTGCAACTTCATCTTGCAGAGGTGCTACTGAGGTTGCACTTCTCTTTGCTATGGTGGATCCATTTAGGTCTCATTGTATTTTGCATGTTGCAAATGAGATTTTATAGCATTTGAGATTTCTGCTAGGCATTTTTCTTGTTTGTTATTCTCTGACTGTACCTTCTGCCTGTTTTGGGGGTCTGTTTCAGTTGGTCTGTTTTACAGTATTCTGGGCTCTTGTCTTTCCCCCATCCTTCCCTTGGATGGGACTGGCTCCTTTTCTGCAAGCAGAGTCATGGATTTCTCAGGAAATTTTGTAACTTGTCCAATTTGCTGGGTTTAGATTTTTAATATTTTATACTACTATTTTATTATTACTAAAATAGCAGCCAGAGGCATCTGCGCTGAGGTCAGGACCTCACTGTGCAAACTCCAGAAAGAGGCAAGCCTGCTCCCAAGCGCTTTGAGAGCAACTGAAGGGTGTTTGGATGCCTGCATGAATCGCGGGGTTAATAGCTGCCTATTTCTACAGGTTTCAGGCTAGGATGTTAAAGCACTATTCAAACACAAATAAATTTAGCCTCCTTCCCTCTATGGAAGTCAGAGACTGGTTCTGTGGTAACACTTTCCCCCTCTCTAATTCCCACACATGTACTTGTTACTGACATATATATGACTCTGGTCAATATAGGTGCTTAACTTTTTAAAGAGCCTGTGTAAGTCACTAAGTGCATATTGATTTGAAGCAAATGTAAATTAGAATTAATTTTGACTTGCTAACGTAGTCAAATAAGGAACATTTCTATTGATCTCTGTCCCAGAAGCCAATTATCTGGATTAAGTGTTTTTATTACATGAAATGCAGAGTATAGTATATATCATTCTGCATTGATCAATGTGAAATTGCATATTTAAGACAAGGACTGTAAGTAAGAGCAGTTAACAAGTGATTTATTTTTAAAAAGCATATCTTGTTTTATTTACCCCCTGTTCTTTCCTGTTCGCAAGCTGTGCTTGTAACTACCACTGAATAGAAGGCTGTTGAGGCATGTGGATCAACAGGGATTCTTGTTCATACCATTTCCATTTTGCCTTCCTTCCCTTTCACTCTGCTCCATCTATGCCATGCATTCCCTCCCCCTTCTGCCTCTCCAGCCACTGTAAAGCTTATCTAGATTTTCTACTCCTTAGCATTGAGCGATTCTTGCCATGCTGTCCTCTGCATGAAAAAAAAAAAAAATGTTTTCTGTATTGAATAAATACATTGCAGCAATCGCTCCTGCAAGCAAGCAATGCTAAGTGTCTGGAGAATTTACTCGAGCATATACAGGTGATGGTTATAAAAAGTGTGCTGAATAGACATGACAGGCATGCTGTAGTGAGTAACGGGTACGGGGGCCGATGGCCTCTCAGGGTGACCAGCTTCCCGGGGCTCAGCGGGCGGCTGGGCCCCGGTCCTTCCCCGCCGAGCGCCCGGGCTCTGCCGTTCCCTTCCCAGGAGCAGGATGCGGCCACAGCGCGCTGTTACCAGGCTTGCGCTTGCGAGACTGCGACCTCCAGGAATCGCTCTGCCTCCCGTTTATCCAAACGCTGACATTATCTGTATGTATCGGTATAGCGGTCCGTGCTTCAGCCCTACAGCAACTTAATAATCTTGGTAACATCCTGCACTCAACTCATTTTCTTGGCAGTAGTTTTAATTACGTTTCGGGCTCCTGAATGAATTTGTTTTCTCTGGATCCTCTGTATATTGAGACGCTTGTCACGTTTGGGTGCCTGCAATCACTGATGCGTTTGTTTTAGGGGATGAATTAGTCTTCTGAGCCTGAGCATGTCCAATTTATGAATTAGATTTCATTGAAACCTAGAAAAAAGACAAAACAAGAAAAGGTTATGTTGTACGACTTTTCTCCCCCACCGCCTCGCCCCCAGCGTGGGGGTAAAAAAAAAATCTCACATTTCCATTTCGCTCCTCAGACGCGGATCATGCCCCGGGTCCGAGCGTGTGGAAGGAGGCAGGGGCACTCCCCGCACCCTCCTCTCGGCGCGGTGCCCCGAAGTTGCCGGAGCGGCGGCGGGCGCAGCCCCGCGCCCTTACCTGCGGGGGCGTCCCGCGGGGGCTGCGGGAGGCCGCGCAAGGCTGGGCGCCCCCCGGGCAGCGCCGCAGCCCCGCGGACCGGCCCGCGCCCNNNCGTTTTGCTTAATTTTGGGAAATTCTTGGGGCGCTGGGGGAATCCGGGATTTTTTTCTAAGAGGGGGGGGTGTCTGGGCATCTCCCCTCCGCTCCCGCTGCCTTGCTTCACCTGCCCTTGCGCCTTTTTGCTTCTTTTCCCCTGTTTGTCTCTCCCACCAAACCCGGGCTGATGTGCTGTGCGAGAGGCTGGAAATGGAAGTGTTGATGCTCTGGCTTTTCCCCTGGATATTTCAGTGCGTTTCGGTGCGGGCGGACTCCATCATCCACATCGGTAAGAGAGAGAGCGGGGAGGGAGGAGGGGGGTTGGAGAGGGACGCGGTAGATAAATAAATATATAAATGGAGCGTCTCGTTTATCCATGATAATGTCACAGGCAGCGGTTGAACCCAACTCCGTGGAGAGACAGGAGCAGGGATGGGAGAAAGGCAGCTGAATTCCCCACCCCGCTCTCACCGATTGTAAAGTTAGGGGCGAAATGCCGGCTGTTTGCCGGGCCGGGAGCGGGCAGGGGACCCTCTGGGGCCGCCGCTGCGGTCTCTCATGTGTCTGGGGAGTCTCTGCTTGGACCTGTTTGCGTGGCAAGGCTTTCTTCCCCCTCACCCCCCCGCCTCCTCGCCACCGAAAACAAACAACCGCCCCCATCACCCGAGCAGGAGAGAGGCATATTCTGAACGTGCTCGCAGGGAAAACTTTCGGGGAGATAATCCCCTGGTTTACATCCCCTGTCGTAGCAGGTGTCAGCCGAGCGGGAATGCGGGGGGCGGGGAGGGAACTTGGCTGGGAAGGGGTTAGAAAGGCGAGCTTTGCAGCGGCTCCGTGTGTGTGTGTGCGTGTGTGTCTATGCGCGCAACTGTTGTGGTTTGAATAAGATCTCATTAAAACCCCTGGGCAGCAAGAAGGCTGGATCAGCAGTGGGAGGAAGAGAGGGATGAAATAGAGGCAAAGGAAAGGCTGATGTGAACTTTTATGGCTTCTGGGAGCAAGGCATGGTGATGTCCGCGGGAAGCCTCTGGCAAGCAAAAGCGAGGCTCCGCAGTCACCTTTTGGCTGGTGTTGAAAGGTACCAGCAGGAACGAAAATGAGGATGTTTAGGGTCGGAGTGGAGGGAAAGAATCACTTGTGGAGGATGATAGAGGAGGAGACGGGAGTACGGTGGGGAAATTAAAAGCTGTAATTTCCACCAGCCTTTCGGGGAGGATGGAGATATTGAAAAAAGCAAGGGGCCGGGATAGGAGCCGTCCTGGCGAGGGTAGGCTCCGCGGAGGTAGGCTCTCTTGTCGACCCGGGGCGGGGAAAGACAGAGGGGAACCAGCCCTGTAACAAGTTTCCCGGCACGGACAGCCCCCGGGCCGGCGAAGGAGGAGGCTCCGGTCGTCGCCGCTCGCCTCCGGAGCCTGGGGGCGCAGCTAAGGCAGACAGCATTGCAGAGCCATTAAGGAGACGGGGTCAGCCCTGACCGCAGAGGGAGACTCCGGCCCAGGGGCACTCCCCAAGGCAGGGCAGACCTCGGCGGCACCGGGGCCAACCGGGGGCTAGGGGCGGCCTTGGGGCAGTGCCCTGGCAGGGGGCGGAGAGGGGCTTCCTCTCGGCCCCGCTTCTCTTGAGCGGGGACGGTGTCACCTCGGCTTCTCCTCGCACGAACTTCAGCCCGAGTGGTGTTTGCTAAGTGCTGGCAGAAATAGCGGTCCGGTGGGCAGGAGCGGGGAGCTGCTGTGTGCAGAGCTCTGATGTCACACGGGCAGTGCACAGAGGCTCCAGCCACAGGCATGCACGGTGTGAATCAGCAGGACTTTCCCAGGCTGGGGAATAGCGGTTTTTTGCTTGCTTTGTTGCCAGCTCTAAAGATCTCCCACGACGGCGTAGAGCAGGGCAGTAAGCCTGGCGTGGGCACACACACGCTCCGTAGAGAAGGATTTTATGTAACACACATCGCCAGATGTTTTCACGTTAACTGCATAAACAGGACAGTGAAATTACAGCTTTCAGGTTACTGGACACAAATCCTGGCTTCACGTTCGTGCGTGCTTGTAAGCCTCAATAAAACCGCGGCCTGAAAGGCGGCATCCCAGGAGCGGCGGAGCAGCGAGCAAAAAGTTGGTGGAGTTCCCAAGCCTGCTCCCTTTCTCATCACTTGGCAAAGCAAGTCCCTCTTGCCAGTGTGGCTGCGGGTCAGGGCTCCCTAAATGCCGGTGGAGCAACAGCGGTCCAGAGGAATGCTGAGTCCCCCCGTGCCAGGGACGAGGGCGCGCAGCCAGAGGCGGCCGCCCACGCATGTCCCGGCCCCGGCGCCCCCGGCACTGCCCTGGCCCCGTGCGAGCCTGCCCAGAGGGGATCGGGGACTCTGGAGCGGCGGCGAGCCGAGCCCTCCTCACCCTCTGCCGCCTTCCTCCCCTCAGGTGCCATTTTCGAGGGCAATGCTGCCAAGGACGACGAGGTGTTCAAGCAGGCGGTGTCAGATCTGAACCTCAATGACGACATTCTCCAGAGTGAGAAAATCACTTACTCCATCAAGCTCATAGAGGCCAACAACCCTTTCCATGCGGTGCAGGAAGGTGAGCGCCCCGGGCGGCACCCACGGCGGGGGCGGGCTGTGTGCGGGGATGGGGCTGGCCTGTCCCGGCGGCGGGGAGGGGGCGTCAGCGCCGGGGACAGCCCGGACCTGTCCTGGCGCTCGGCTGGAAACTTTCCTTCGGTCGGGGGTCGGCGCTGTCTTACAAGGAAAGGGGAGGGACGGCGCGGTGCGGCGGCGCCGTGCCCAGCCCAGCCGTGCGGAGCAGAGCAGCCCGGGCTGGGGGCGGCAGCCGCGCTGCGGAGAGAGGGCATGACAGGGCACGGGGGGCTCCGCACCCCGCCCGGGTTCGCAGGCGCCCCATCTCTCCGCTGCGGAGGGAAGGCCGGGCCCCGGCTCCCACCGCCGCTAGTGGATGCGAGAGGGTCCTACCCGGAGCGGAGGGGCTCCCGCGGCTCCAAGGGGCCGGGCAGGGGCACCCGCCGCTTGCGGAGCGGCCGCGGAAGGTGGCGGGGCACACACCGGCATCTCTGCCCCGGTGCCCGCCCCCCGAGGGGCGGCAGAGCCGGGTCAGCGCGGGGCTCCCTCCCGGGGGGCTGGGGAGAGAGGGCGGGGGGCCGGCTGAAAACCTTCCCAGAGTTTACGAGATCTGACAAGTACCTACGTGGGTAAATAAGTTCAATTAGATCTTTTGCAAAAGGGAAACGTTGAAATTAATCAGCTTGCCTTTACAAATAAGACTTTAAAAAGATATTATTTGTGATTTAATGAGGCGAAGGTTAATTATGGCCTAGGTTATTTCAGAAGCTGCGTTTTTCAGTAGTAATTATTCTAGAAACAGAGAGCTATTTATATATCCAGACTAGAATATTTTTAAAAAAATGATTCATCACCAGCCTTACCCTTAGTTTTACAGAGCACAGTGAATCTTTCCCTGTATGAAAATTTGCATTAATCCATATGTATTTATGTCTAAGTTGTGTACATGCAAATTATGGCTACAAAATTACACCAAATGTTAATTTTCATGAACTCTGAACAATTTCTTCTGCTGTCTCTTTTCTTCAGAGTAAGTGCTAGTTAATATCATGCACATTCAGGAGAAAGAGCAATAAATACATATTTTCAAGGGCCTCATCCCATTGACAGGAGGATTCTTCCTGCTGCTCTAAAATCTTAGCGAGGTGGTATAAAAAAAAATCTTTATGAAAATGGGAAGAAGGGGACTTTAAAACAAAACTCCACCCACATATTCGGGCACCAGAGGAAAATAAAAGTCTCTAAATAATGTCGGGTTGATTTATTGGCAAAGAATAACTGAACAATTGGATCTTCTTACGTTTGCAAAAAGCTCAGTGTCCTATATTGGAGCTTATTCATATTCATGGAAGTGACAGTAGTTGGCTGGCTGAACAATTGCTTTCAACAGTGTCTCTTCTCAGAAGTTAAACTTTATGAAACAATTTTGGATGCCTAGGGATCTGAGCTGGCAGTCTGGTGGATGGGGTCCCTTTGCTGAGTTTTGTTGAAAACAGAAAAGCATGACCCACTGGAGCATTCTT
This sequence comes from Scytalopus superciliaris, assembly GCA_013400415.1. NCBI lineage: Eukaryota > Metazoa > Chordata > Aves > Passeriformes > Rhinocryptidae > Scytalopus > Scytalopus superciliaris. The sequence continues at coordinate 739,754 of VXBX01007125.1, forward strand.
CTTGATTTAGCAATGTTTTTATCTTTTTAATTGGGTTACTTGCTAAGCTTGAAGATTAGTATGGCATTTATGAAGACTACTTTGAAAATAAAATTTCTCTGTTGAAATTCTGTGCTGCCTTCACTTAAAAGGATCTGGTCAGATTTTCAACCTTTTTTGGTACAGAATCTTTGTGCTACCTGAATATATGTAAATTAAGATGTTTTCTACTGTCCCTTCCAAGATGTTCTTTCAAGGCTCATGTGTCCATTGCAGTTAGAATTGCTCTTTGATGAACTGATACCATGCTGGAGAATTAAGGAAGTGGTTGATGAATGTTCACAATTCCAAAAAGGACTTGTTTTCTATCGCTACTTCGTTAAGTCCTATCAAGGTGTCTTCTTTTGGGAGGACTATGAAATGATCCTATCTACAAGTAAAAGCTTGCTATAATGGGGGAGCTAAGAAAAGAGTTGTCAGATTTTGCTCAATTTCCTGGCTTGCTTTATTGGTTTAGGTTTTTAATTTTTTTTTAACATTTAATTTCCTACTTTTGAAATCGTTATACAACATGCTGATAGAATGATCCACAGGACATACAGTCTGCTGCTCTACTCTTACTGAGCAGTCTCTCATTGCCCAGTGTTACTTGGTGTTGTTCTGACTATTCAAAATCCCGTTGTATCTCAGCCTACGGGTGTCCTACTCATTTTGATAAAATGTTGCATGTAGTAGTCAAAATAACCTGGAGCAAATCCACTGCCCAGACTGCTCACAGAATCTTGCTGCCGCTACTTAAATTGCCTTGACATCCACATTATTCTTCTGCAGTGTCTTTCCAAGCAGCACCATGGAAATCAATGTTGCAAGCCTTAGTTTCATAGGGATGGAACTTTTATTCCAAATTGGTTTTTGCTATAAAAAGTAGACTATTGTGACACCACCACCAGAATAGTCCACACGAACAAACCAATCACAAATATTGCGTTTATTTGAATTGTCTTTTGCACAGTCTTGTGGGATGATGTTGTATTCTTTAAGGTCTTTTAAGAGTACTACTAGCAAGGACCTTCATTTCAATGATGCTGTGCTAGTAAAATTACGGAGAGTCATCACTTGATGTAACAAGGTCTGTTACACAATAACAAAACTTTGCCTACTGGTGGAGATAGTTTTTAAGATGCATTTGACCTGGCATTTAATGTGCACCTGAAGAACTTCTGCATGGGTAGGAAGCATGCAGCAGTAGTTCATCAGTAACTGTAGGGTTTCCTCAGTGCGTTCACAGAACCAAAGGCCAAACAGAGGATGGCTTGCTTTGCATGCAGAGTAGTTTTCAATGTTGGAGTGCTGGGAAGTGTTGCAAGATTTTGACAAAAACAAACAAACCCCACCTAAAAAAATCTTTAGGGACTTTGCTTTAGAGAGAGAAGGGCCCTATTGCGATAGTCTCTGATGACCGAATGAGGTAAATACAATTCAGACGCTTTTTCTTCAAAGTCTTAGTGGATCCTCATGTTAATGGTTTTGTCACGTGCCAGCAAACAGTAGTTAACGAAAGGTGTAAATTGTGTTTCATTCCTTGTCTTTCACTTTAATATATGTTGCACAGACACAATCCTGCTGCGCTGATAAGTAGAGATTGCTTTTGACCGCATCCAAAGCATTCTATAGCGAAGTGTGGCTAATGGGTGTACGGAACTCCCGGGGCAAGGGATGTAACAGTAAAGAATGAACCGACCCTGGGACCCTGGTGTATGCATAAAATAGGACTTTGTTGTCTGCCCTTGCAAGCGATCCTTGCATTTTGTGGAATGTTGCTTTTATGTATGCAGCAATTACTTGAGGGAAAAATTGTTTTCACTGTCATGGGAAGTAATATACATGGGGAATCGTTGTTCTTTTTGTATGATTGAGAGAAACGAGCTCAAATCACAAACATGAAGTTACACTATATCCTTGCTCGGTGCTCAGTTTCAGTTAAGTGACTGCAATGTGAGGTAAGAAGTGCTTGCTTGTGTGTGGTGTGTATTTTAGCTAGTACTGTGGTAACTTCTTTGTGATTAAAGGATTCAAATAAGGTCAAAGGTATGAGAAAGTTTCAAGCTTTCAGTTCAGATTGGGATTTTTGAGCCTGCCATTGGTGTTGAGAAGGGACTGTGTGTGACATATGGGTGGCAAGCAGGTTTCCAGATGGGCTTGAAAACGTGATGGCATGTTTAAACTGAAATCAAACAAACAAACAAACAAAACTCATGTGTGTTTTTCAAATGTTGCTTTTGAAGGAGGTGTAGTTAGCTGCAGGTCAAAACTGGGGCATAGGAAAGCTAATACTTAGCATTTGTAGTGCCCTTAAGAGAGGGGATACAAAGGAGACTGCTACTCAGAAACTGTGAAACTTTCAAATCCTGTTTCTCAGCGGATGATGCTTACACATCTATGGAGCTTTCCCAGAGCTGAAACTTGCTGTTCTCTCTGCATAGCAATTTCAAATAAATTGTTTCTAATTTGGGCAGCCTAGTATGTGTGCTTGTTGATGTTAAAATGCTGTCAGTCCTGGAAACCAGAACAAATTTGGAAAATCAGAATGTGATTTGAGAGCAAGAATGGTGTTCCATAAATGAGTTTATTGTCAGTCCCATACACACTGCTGTGGTTTCAGAGCAACTCAGAGCTGATGATTTTTTTGGGTATCTGTGTTGTATATCACTGAGTGAATGTGATCTGTTGTCATTGTCTGCAGCGCTTGGTACTGATATATACTTGACATGGAATAGACAGGATAGACTTTTTCAGTTGGAAGTGAAGTACAGTAATCATCTAGTCCAACTGCCTGAATAATTCAGGGCTGACCAAAAGTTCAAGCATGTCCAAAAGCCTCTTAAAACAGTGACAAGCTTGTGGCATTGAGCACCTCTCTAGAAAGGCTGTTTGACCACCTTCTCAGTAAAGAAATGTTTAATCACTGCCAGTCTAAACCTTCCCTGGTGCAGCTTTGAATCATTCCAACACATCCTATCATTGGATTCCAGGGAGAAGAGATTAGCACGTGGTTCTTGATCTATCTTGGCTCAGTGTATATATATCACATTACTGCTACAGTTGCTTTCTAAAAGTTTTGTTTGTTGAGAAGCTGTAAGTTAGTCAATGTGTAGATAACCAAGATGAAATATGGACCCGGAGAATGGGATTCAGCAGCCCCATTGCTATTTACATGTACTCATGAAATATTAAGATAAACATTAACAGTTGGAGGGGTTTTGTGGGTTTTTATTTTTTGTTTTGGGGTTTTTAAAAATTTTTTAATTTTTTTTTTTTTTTTTTTTTTAAAAAAAACCCACAAGGCTTTTTAGGTTTGACTACACTGGATTGGGGGACTTGATGCATACATAAAAATCATGGGGTGTATCTAGATTTTTAAAGTAAAACATTAAAAAATAAGTCTCATCTGGCAGAATTGCAAAGGATTGGTTTATATTGATGTACTGTCAGTTTTTCTCCATACTGTCAGTTTTTCTCCAGTGTTTTCTCTTGAGTCTTTCACTGTCAAGTAGCTTTACCTTTATCTACTCTTCTTTCCTGGTTTCCTTGAGCACAGGTTTCACATCAGGGTGAGAGGTCTTGTTTGGAAGTTTTTGACAAGTGCACTCTGTACTTTGTGGAAAACACATATAGTTACGTACTTTTTTTTTTTTTCCCTTTCCCCTAGGTTAAAGCTCAGCTTTCAACACTTTTTAAAAACCAGCCAGAAAGAGTGTAGGTAGGGATTCCCTCCCATGGTCAGAGAGGCCTTGCTGTGCAACTACACATTTTTGCTACTAGTTTGCTGCATTTAAAACCCATTGCTCAGTGGGGTGAACAGGCTCAACAGTTTTATCTCGTTGTGCCCTCTGAGATCAGACCACAACTTGTTAAGGGCTGCCACAGTGAAGACATCTGTGTCACTGCCAGTTCATTGTGCTTGTGTTTTTATGCTTAGTAGTTGTATTGTAAACCAGAGTGTTTTGCTAAAGATAACAGCAAATTAAAGTGTCCACCTCTTCCCATTCCCGTGTTTTTGTTATGCTGAAAGCAGGGACATGCTGTAGGAAGGACAGGAGTCCATAGTCCATGAAGGAGTCCTTTGGGTGCTGAAGATGAAGGCAGGCTACAGACCGTGGGCAAACATCCAGATGCACTTTTGTTTTGTTGTTTCATCCCCACTTGTGCTTTGTTACTGCTAGCCAACAGCTGTTTAGATTCTGCTCACAGATTAACTGCAGGTGCAAAATACTTTGGGAGGAATTCCCACTCACACCCATCCCTGGTACAGCTTGGTTGCTTTTCCAGGCTGTACTGTTCCGCTCCAGCCACGGGCTCTGCTTTTGCAGAGGCTCCCATCGTGTCAGGTTGGTGCTGAGCTGCCCAGGGCTCAGTGTGGGACACTGGCACACATCGGGTACAGCAGTCAGGGGAAGAAGGATGTGCTGCTGTGGGGTCACAGCTCAGCATCCCAAGGCAGTAAGAGGGTTTTTTTTGTGGGAACACCGGCAGTGTGGATGGAACCTGATCAGACCACAGAGTCCTGCCCCAGCTTGGTGGAGGCTCATGGTGCAGAGGTGGCCAGAGAGGTATCTCAGCCCTGCTTGCTGTGGGGTGTCCGAGTATCCCTTATTATTTTCATGCTTTGCAGTTAAAAGACTTTTATGTAGTCTGAAATGTTTGGTGGTTGTTTTTTTTTTTT
>VXBX01007125.1:744500-756688 GCA_013400415.1 Scytalopus superciliaris
TTTTTTACTGTTTTTTTTTTTCTTACTTCCTCTGTCTGCATCACAGGTTAAGCTCATTTCTTCTCTCTCTTGTAATTGCAAACTTGCTGATACTTTTATTTCCATATTGTGTGTGGGTCACCCATCTGTTTTAAGGGTCTCATATACAAGAGCAGCTGCAGGCTAGGCTGCAATTCTTTTTTAGTACCTAATGGACTTTTCCACTGATCCTGCTGCTGATCCTGCTCATTTACCAAGGAGCTGTAGTTGGGTTTTTTATTCTGGGATTTCATTACAGAAAATATGCTATATCATTAGCTGGTACGCTAGAAGCTATCCCAAAAGATCAGAAAGAAGTAGTGTTCATAAAAATGTTAGTGAATGTGTTTCAGGGTTAAAAGAGTTTCCTTATGGTTCTTTTATTTATTTATTTATTTAGTTAGTTAGTTTTAAAGGAAAAAAAATTCTGAGTGTTTGTCTGCGGCAGCTGTTCTCAGTCATTAATGTGGAGGAGGATCTGTAAATGTGAAACGAGTATACAAAACCGCCTCAGCCTGGTCGAGTTGAGATGATGTCTCAAGACAAGGCTCCTGAGCTGTGAGACACAATCTGTATATATGCATATACATGCCTGCCCATGTACCCCGTACAAATAATTTAGTTGCTAGACTTACTATGATGTGTCCAGCAGGGAATATGCCTTGAGCCTTTCTCTGTTCACAATCTTCCAGCTACAGATGATTAGGGGATTGACTATCTAAGTATTACATTTTAAATTACATCTTCATTCTTGCTGAATGAGAGGAATTTAATATTTTGATGTAATTTATCATGCTAAGGTTGAGCCATAGAGTGAAAGCAGTTAAAACTACACATTCCTTAAACAGAGGAAAAATAATAAACATGTTTATTAAATGTTCATGATGTAGGTGTTTACTGAAAGGAAAACAAAACAAAGCCTCAAAGTCTAGTTATACAGCTATACTAGTGCCTGACTGTAAGACTACAGCACACGGAGACAGTGGCTGAAACAGTTACTTTGGATTTAACTTTTTGTCATTTCAGAACAACCACAGTCAAACTCATTTTTTAGGCAAAGATCAAAATGTTTTTCATACTTTGATTCATTATAAATTTCCTCTGAGGGGAATTCCTGCTGTGCCTTTATTTGTCTCTGTCATCTCATGCTTAGAGGTGTTTTTTTCAATTTGCCCCTCAGAAAAAAGTTTACTTAGATTGTATTTCTGGAATCATGATGCTGTGGGAGTCTTGTAATTACAGGAAATTAAACTTTTTTTCTTTTTTTTTTTTTAAACCTGAAAATATCTGTGTTTATCTGAGAATGCCCTGTTAGAATGAATGTGGTCCACACAGATCTTGATTTTCTGTCGTGAGATTTTTCCATAATTTTCCAGTTATTTGAGTTGACAGTTTTTAAAAATGGTTTATGTGTTCAATTTCCCCTTTTTACAGCATTTGTTTGGGGTTTTTTGTTTGTGTGTTTTTGTTTGTTTGTTTTGGTGTAATAGTATTTGTGGTGACTTATTTTTACATATGGAAATGCTGTGTGGTCCTTGCCATTTGGAATCCTGTTGAAAGTGGCCACATTTCAGACCAAGGCATGAAACACTTTATGCACGGGGCACATACACGTTATGCAGACTACCTTACACAGAAATGTGTCAACTCTGAGGCTGAAATCTTGGTGCCATCCTGAGAATCCTTTCTCTCTCGCTCTTCACTGAGGAAAGGGAGCAGCTGATGCTGATCCTTAGTGTAGCTCTTTTGGTGTTAGGATTCTTGTTGATGAGAAAACTGAAGTGAGACTGTTAAATAGCGTGCAACATTTTGAGAACCTTGTTTTGTATCGTGTGTAGATCTGTAAATCATTTTGAAGGCAGATAATAACAACGATATGCTAATATGCCAAGTTTTCTTTCATTTACATAACTTTAAGGCAATAAATATCTGAAATGAGAATGATGTTGAAAGGCTTTCTTTTGTTTTTCCTAATATCTTGCATTTAATTATAATTTGGAGGCTTGATTGCTGTGTTGGAATCACTGTTCAGGTCTGTGGGTTTGGAGTGCTTTTTATAGCCTGAAAGGTTTGTCTGATCAGGAAGAGGCTGTCTATGCTCCACAGCTTTTGTGAAATTCAATTTCTTTGACTCTGTTGTGGCATCTTGGTGTCTGTTCATTTTTTCCCTTTTGCCTCTTACATATTCAGTTAGGCAGTAAGAATACTGGAAAGCACTAACAGCCAGTCCTTAAAGGTAGAAAGAACCAAGAGGCATTAATTTCAAGTGCTGTTTGGCTGCATTAAAACACACCGCAGGGTTTCTACTGCTTGACCTTACTGAGAACTATTCCCTTAGCAACCTTTCATAGAGGGAGTAAAAGGACAGTAAAAAACCCAATTCCTCCCCATATTCAGGAGCATAATATCTAAGAAATTAATTTCTTTCTTATAAATACACTGATCTCAAACCAGAAAACTACTAGAGGGCCCAAGCTCTCATTAAGTATCTTATTCTCAGTCCAGTCATTTAATCCTCTGCTTTTTAACTTACTTATCTAAGTCTTAGAGATTTTAACTAGTAGCATTGCTGATAGAATGCTTTCCATATCCTCACAATCTCATTGACAATCTGGTTTGCTCTTATGTAGAAATGGAATACAAGTATTTTCCATAAAAGTGAATGTTTGTAAAGTTAATGAGGATTGGTTTTGTCAGTGGGTAAACCCTACTTTACACCATTACTTGATGTTTAGGAAACACCAATTATTTGTTGCTTGGTAATACTTTCAATGGAGAAATTGCATTTCCACAGCCCTTTGTCTTCTTAACCTCTCTGCTCCTGGATAAAGGTAAAACTTCGTATGGTGAAAGGAGGAGTTGGTTTATGGGAGCCTCTCAGTGCCTTTGTGTGTTTGCAAACCCTTGACTTCATTTTACATTTAGTTTCAAAATGCTCTAGAATGCCAAGGTATAAATTGAGCAATGCCTTGTGTGAAATATTAGCTGCATTTTCTTAAAAAGGACTGATGATTTGTCCATTTTCTACCCTACTTGAGAATATTTTTGGGGTGAGAACAGTTATCTGAAAGGCTCAGGAAAAACAAACTTAGGATGTGTTGTCAGACAGGGTCAAACCACAGAGCACTAGGGTGTTAAAGTGCACAGAAAATAAAGGGAGCAACCCAATTATCTGCTTTAATACTGAAACTTTATTTTTCTTTGATTTCTTTTCAGCTAGCTTTTGTTATGAAGTTGTGCAGGTATTGTGTAAGTAACACTGTTTTTATGGAGGTGGGACTTCATGACCCAAACAGAAACAGATTGCTCATCCCCTGGTCTGAGCAAACTGCTCGCACAGTATGGGTCTGGATTTGTAAAGTGGCTGGAGCAGAGCAGGGGCACCACAGTATTAGTCAAGAAACCACTCTGCAAATAATAGCAGGCATTTCACTTTCCAAGAGAAGAAAAGGAACTTCAAAAGTGTGTTCAGATGGCAAGATTGGGAAAGATATATTCTAGCAGAAGTTGAGGTTGACTAAACTTCAGCTTGTAGAAAGCCACTTGCCCAGGACACCTTGAAATGAGAGTGCCTGTATCTGGATTAAAGTGTTCACATGAAAAGTAATTGCGTGTTTCAGCACTACCTAGTTGTGGGTTTTTTGTTTGTTTGGTTTTGTTTGTTTTATTCTTTGAAAAGCCCCCAACAAATTGTAAGTGAGCTGATGGACTGTGTGTGGTAACTCTTAGAACATTTGGAAGGAAGGTCTTGCAGCAAGGCTTCTAGACAAAGCAGCATCCTCAGCTGTGTTACCGTGCTTTGGCAGCCAGTGGAGTCTTCCCTTGCCTCTGGATGGGTGCTCACAAAGTCAGCAGCACAAGCAAGCAGAAGTACTGTTGTCAAGCATGATTAGAGAGAGGCTCCTTAAAGTAGGTGGCTGGAGTAATCTGTTCCTCCCTTCTCTGCCTGTGGCAGATAGAATGTGCCAAGCTTGTTTCACAAATGGTTTCTCAAGGCTTAATGCCTTGTCATGTGTTGAGGGCAGTTCATGTTTTTGTGACCGTGGTGTGTCCTCTTTGCTTTTACACTGGCTTAAGAATATAATGTAATGTCAGCTAAAACTCAAGAGTTGTCTGAGCAATGCAATGAGTAGTGATACCGGATTCTTCCAGAATCATATCTGCGTTCCCAGTTCTCAAATGCCATTTTATTGTATTTCATTAGCCTTTTTTTGCAGTAATCTAATATTTGTATTGGGAAGGATTTCCTTCTGTTGTCCATTTGTTTTGTTCCTAGTGTCCTGTTGCCAACTCAGGGACTGTACTGTAGCTGGTATCTTTATGACTGGTGTGCTTAACCAAACCTCAGGTTTCTCAAAGGCATGGATCTGGGGAGACACACACTTTGCTGGCTGTCATTCTACTTTTCAGAGCCACCTCTTCACTTCTAGTGATGCCCTGTTGTGTATGAACAGCACATCCGTCATTCTACTTCCTGGTGGGGTTTGTAAATGTAAATAATTTCTCCAAATTCTGGTATCTTTTTTACCTGCCTTCCCCTGTTGGGCAGCATGGTGTTCCCCCTATACTTCCCTCTTCTCTGCCACTGCTCAATGCAATAGTTTTGTATGAACAGGCTTTTTGTGATTTGCTGGATTATTCTATTTCCACTGCATTTTAATCATTGTGATGACAACATCTGTTGGCAGCAGTACACAGATGTTTTCTCAGAATATATTCTAAGCATTGTAAATGCTTACTGTATCTACATGATAAAACTAAGGTTTTGTCTTTTTCATTTACATTAAAAGAAGTGAAACTGCATTATAGAAATGAAAAGTGTTTCTGGGAGACTTACTGCCTTACAGTGACCACCAGGGGAAACCTTTAAGTTTCATGTAGCTTTCTCCGTGTTATCTTCTGTAGTGAGCTTTGTATTACAGAATTAAGTCTCTCATCCTGCTTTCACTGATGGGTAATCTTCCTATTTTATTTTTTATTTTTTTTTAATAGATTTTAGTTTAGATTTTAACATTTAAAGCTGTATATCACTGACATTATACGGAAATGGAAAACACATGGACAGGAAACCAGAGGAGCTCCTTGAGGGCATCACAGTAGCCTAAGGAATGGCAAAATATCAGCAATGTAAAAAAAGAAATTACAACAGTGGTCACTTGTATTTGCTGTAGGGCTATCTGGCAAGGTGAGCAGGTAAATGCACTCAGACTAAAATGGTCAAAAAACAGTTTTAAAATGCCTATGAACTAGAAGGCAGATAATGTATTGTCGTAATTTTAATGTATTTGTATACTTGTGTTAATTATCTTTAAAGAGGTGTCATTTAGGCAGCTCAACATGCAGAAAAGCTCCTGGTGTGTGCAAGAAATAGTTTCTTGATAAAAAGGTGGAGTTCATGTCCTGCACTCATGGTGCCACTGGGGCTCTAAACTGGATTTTGGTAATCCTGATAAGTGGTCTTTATTGTTGCTGGCCAGCAGGGAAACTATTTGTAATCTGAAATCTTCTCTTGCCTTGAGAAGTAATGGATGGTTTTGTTGAGTCAGTGGAAGTGGCACATCTAAAGGATGCTGTAGGAGGAAGGCTTGGAGCAGGGTATATGTCATGGTTTGGTTCTGAGATGTATTTTCTCAGAAAATAAATGAATAATCTGTGACATGGGCTAATTAACAGGGAAACAAATTATTTTGGATCTCCTGTGTTTGTAAAAAGAGAAAATGTGCTTTAAAACATTGCTGTTCTTTTGTGCTTGCAGGGGGAAAAAAGCTCACAGTCTGTAACTTACTTGTGACAGACTTACAATGTAGAAGAAAGTTGGATTTACTTCTTTTTTTTTTTTTCTTCCAGAAATAGCACTGCTAAATTGCCCAGGGGTGTAGTTTACCTCTGTACAAAACCTGTGCGTGGAGTGGAAGTTAAGTGTAAAATTCGCAACACTGTAAAATGCAGCACATGAGATCAGAGAACCACTGAACAAGGCCCTAGAGAAAAATCTGTATCATACATACACACAACATTTTACCTGGCTAAATTCAAGTTCAACTCAGTCTCAAGATGATCAAGGGACAAGCAGTTAGTCTGGATTGCTCAGTTCACTTTCTGGGACAATTCAGTGAATTAATATGGTAAAACTGTTCTCTCTGAGGTTGAAGAACAAATAGGATGAGTGTCTTTGTGTGGAAAACAGCACAGGGACAGGTGGAAAGGCTCTGCTGACTCCAGTGCCCCTGAAAAATTCCTTATGGCAAACAAGTCCTGTGTCAATTTGCCATTTAAATCTGATCCAAACTGCTTTCTTGGTGAGATTTATCAGACTTAGGAAATATGGATAAATATATGGATTTAGAAAGTTCTGTCATTTCTCTATCTCTTCAGAGTTACTTTAAATGTATAATTTTCAAATATCTTGTCAGATTATCAGATTAACTAGGAAATAGTCATAGATCCTTGTTATAGATCCCAGGGCCTTTGGAAAATGCACTTTGAAGCTGAGAATTTTAAGTGCTATCTTCAAGATTTAGCGTGTTATTACAATGATAATAAATAGCTGGAGAATTGATAAAATAACTGTTGATAAGATGCAAACAAGCTGAGGAAACTGGTCCAAAGCTCAAACATACATGAGGGAAAATGAAATCACTTCTCAAAAAAGGACTTTACAATTCTTTTATATTTTTTTAATATTTCTGGTGATGTTATATTGATTAAAAAAAGTCAAATTATTTTAGCTTTAGGTCAGAAAGTTTTCTAACAGATATGACATTATCTTTATGAAACCATAGAGACAGACGAATGCAGATGTAGTTTGATCTTGGTCTCATAGATCTAATTTTACTAAGTTCTGAGAGGTTACTAATATGAAGTGTGTCTGTGTTCTTTCCAAAAGATTACCAGTTAGCTTTTTTCCCCAGGGCGTCCATATTTACAAATAATGGTTCATGTGGGAAAAGTGGGGCCATCAATGTAGTAGCACTGACATTGCTTTAAAAAAATTGTGCCTATGATGCATTCGTCTAGAATAATATTGAGATTTAAGTTGAAGATGGGAAATATTTGCTGACAGGCCTGGCCTTAAGGCATTCTTTTTTTTTCCTAAATGCTGATAAAATTGCTTGAACTGTTCTGAAGTATATTGATGGTTGTCTCAAGATGGATTTATTGGCTTAAAAAAGGATTATTCTGTTCTCCCCATAATTATATTCTCTTTTTGATGAGATTTTACAGGAAACTAATTTTATCTCTTTTTCTATAGGAAAATATTAATATAGAAAGTAAACTTCTTGAGAGTATTAGCTATCTTAATAGATAGAAAGGTCAATTGATTTTCTGGATGCTGGTCCTGGATTAAGTTCTAAATTCTGGAAGTCTGACTCTAACTATGGTTGCTGGTGAATGAAATTTGCTAGATGAAAAGAAGTGGGAGTCCCACTGCAGTTTCTCATGTTTTTCAAGTTCTGATCTGTATAACATAGTAAGAAAGACAGAACTTTGTTTGTGCCCTCTGTTTGTGTCCTTGGGATTGGAGTTCCTCTTAGTGCTAATGTAGTGTTATCACATAGGTCATGCCTCCTGCTGACCAAGAAGGGCCCACGAAGGGATATTCCTCTTGAAACACAGCTTAAGATGCATGGTAGTCTCTTGTTTCGTCCTTGACCTTCTTTCCCTGCATTCTTGTCTCTGGCATCCTTTGATCACCCAAAGTACCAGGCAGGCCAGAGGAAGTGATATGATGTTGGTATATTAGCCTGGTATATTAACCTCTTGGTTAATCCTGTTATCACTCAACTGTATTTGTTTAAACCAGAAGTGGGTTAAACAACATGTGGACTTTGGAAGAAATTTTTCTCCCTGCTGAGATAAGTGAGGAACTGTGACTAATTTCATTTTTACTCTCTGTGCTGTGTGGGTTGTGATCCATTTCTCAGGATTTTCTGAATTATTTGACATAATGCCTTTCTTGGTATTGTTGGAGTCAGTACATCAGCCTGAACTTCCTCTGCTCTCCTCATGAGTTGTGTTGTAGTTCTGGCCTTTGGCCTCTTACTGTAGTCTTTGAAATGGATGTAGACCAGTTGTTTTCAAGCTTTTTTGATTTCTGTATCTCTAGACAAGTTCCTGAGGCAGGGCCAGGGGTGGTAATTTAAATCTGCTGAAAACAGACTTGGTTTTTTAAATTGCCCAGATTGTTCTGTGAACCACATGTTGAAACCAGGGGTAGGCAATTTAAGAAATAATCCTTGGTGTTCCCTAGACCGGTGTGTTACTGACTCCTTGATTGTATTTTCCTGTGATTGCAGAGAATTTGAGTCAATGACCCCAGTGCTCCCTGGCATGGAGCATAAGTACAGGATTGTGGAATCATTTAGGTTGGGAAAGACCTTTAAGATCATTGAATCCAACCGTAAAATGTCAGTATGGTCGTTGTCATTAACTTCATCCTTATGTTCATTTTCCTTAAAATGGTCTGTTAAGTCTTTATTTGTGGTACTGAGGGTTTCTCTTACAACTAGCTGACTACAAACACTAGAAAAATTGACTGACCTTCTTGAATGATAAGCCATTACCTAAGTGCTGACAAGGAGAGGAGCAACCCCCTTGAGTTGGCCAGTCTCAGTTGTTTTCTGTAGGGAAATGCAACGTGAAGGAGTACTGTGTTTTGTCTTTGGAGGTATAAGCCTCAGAGATAGAAAATGAAGTTAAGATTTCTAGATGTCTGACAACCATAAGCTCAGATATTGGTCTGTTTGCCAAGCATGACTGTTCCTCTGTCATAGTGGAGACCAGAAATCTTTAATAGCTGTACTTTAGTGCTTGTAAACTAGTGAGTGATTATTTCATCTGTTTACACCATTCATCAAAGCAGTCTGGGCTGACAAAGCCTGGAAAATTCTCAGGGGTTTGCTGCTGTTAATGCAGTGTGCTACAGTGGGACTCTGGTACAACAATCTTTCTGAGTACCTCTAATATCACAGTCTCTATTGGCATTAACTCTCTGAATCGTAGGGGTTGCATATTCCTACCCATCTCCCTCATTTGAACTGTTGGCAGGAAATTCCTTGAAAGTTCTTCTTTCTGTATCTTGCAAGTGAACCTTTGAAATTGATTTCATTTGTTGCCATTGATAGCAAACAGTAGTTGGTTGATGATTTTGTAAAAAATCAGACCATTTACCTAAAAAATGAAGAATTATTTCTGTGAGTATTTTGAGGAACTTAACTTTTTACAGAAATATGAATAAATCTCTTGAAGAAATCAGTGTAGGTGACAATGTTTTACTGCTGTAATTTATTAAATTTGTTAGATGATTCTGCAGCTTTCTTCAATTCATAGAAACTTAGTATGAGGACCACAGCTTGGTTTCTTTTTGTTCTTAGAGATCTGAAAACATAACTCTGTAACCATCAATAACCATGTGAACTTTTGCCTGGCTTGCTCCTCAGCTGCATTACAGATGAGGTTCTAGACCACATGAAACCCTGTGGCAACTTTTTGTTTTTAAACAGTGAAAATCAGGCTCAGAATTTTTGCATAAAAAGCTTCTCAGGCCCATGTGCATTTAGATCTGGCCTCAGATCAACAGTGCAAGTACTGTGAACATGAACCAGATCAAGTCCTAGGGTTATCTGTGAGTACCATCTCAGGGTTATTTCGACCCTGCCGTGGGTAGTAGAGCTTGACATGCTCATGCAAATCCCCTTTGGGATGCATTTCTTCTTTCCTTTCCTTTCAGCTTGGCTTTTCAACCTCAGTGAGTGAACCTCTTATGCAATAACAAAAAACAAGCAAACAAAATACAAAACAAGAAACCCACCCAAAACAAACAAACAAAAAACCCCCAACCCCGTAACAAACAAGTGGTTTGTTGCTTATGCATATTGCAGTCACTTGAAATCTTTTGCAACTATTTCTGAAGTACAAAATCTGATCCTTCCACAGGCAGATTCTGCACACTTCTCACATGCATGGAATTAAAGACAGGATGGCTCAAGGCACAGGCAAAGCAGACAGCTCTGGGATAAAGGGCAGGTGACTGTAAGTGTAGCATCAACTTTAGTTCTAGTGATTAATTTGGCTGCTTTGAGGCTTGCAGCATTCCTGTTGCCCCATGAGAAGGGTTGAAATTTGGGAAAAAAGCACCCCTTGTATTTTGCATTTTCTCCCAACTGACATCAGGAGCAATAGGATCTGATCACCTGAGTGCACCACTGGGACTTCACCTGAGGTTTGTCCCTTCATATTTATTTCCTGTGGCAGAAGGAGCAGCAGTTGGCCAGAAATAACTTTTTATCCTTGTGGCATCAAAATTCCATTCTGCTCAGACTTGACCTGTGTGGGAATCGAAGCCGTGTTTCTGAAAGGTGCAGCCAATGGGAAAATAATTTCAAGGATAGAGCTGCACTGTGAACCAAGTTGAAAGAATACTAAGTGTTATCAAAGTTACCCCCCTTTAGCTCAGACACAAGGGATCATCTCACAGGTGATGGTGTCCCCAGCTGCTGGCTAAACACAACCAGGGCTTTGCCTCTGGAGTAAGTGCTTCCAGCTAAGTCATGAGTCTCAGCAGACTTGGCTGCTCTGTAAAGATGTGAAGTGGCTCATTTCTAAGAGAAAGAACTGCAGTCTGATATATGCTATTCAGTATAGGCACAAATATAAAGACTGTACTGGGGGAAGTTATTTGTTGAAAATTGTTCAGTTGCCTCTAGAAGAAATAGGCAATAAATCTGCTTGACTCCCTTCATTAAACCCCAAAACATCTGTTGCAACACTTCTTATGGTAACTGAAGTAGGTATTAAGTCTGACTGTAAAAGTTATAGAAAACATTGCTTTAAAAATTTATTGCCTGTTTTACTAGTCATTGACAAATAATTCCTAAAAAGAAGCTCTAAAGGGTCTGATCTGTGGAGTTCAGAGATGCAGCTGTGAGAGTATCTAGCTCTTTCAAGGAGACTCTGTTTGCAGATGTATGATTGGTATTGGATGTTTTTGCAAGCTCGTATCTGACTGTTACTAAAGAGTAGACAAGAGCCAGCCAAGTATGAACAATGGGAGAATCAGGACAGAAAATTCCCTATAAGGGTCTCCCAGGCCCTAGTGTCATTAGCCATGCAGATGAAGCTTGGTATCCTTTCTTAGGAATATCCTCAAACTGTAAAAAGAGAAAGGTTTGATTTACTCCAAATTGCTACACTGCATTTACTAATTTACTGAAGCTTCAGAACGCAAATCCAGGGATGGATGTGGCAAGGGACGTGGCACAGGTGCAGATGTTCTGACTGGATACGGCTCTACTGGATGTTGCTGCACTGGATAGGACAAATCAAAGAGAAGATAGAGTTCCGAGGCTACAGTTTTTTAATACACAAAAACGGTTACATGTAGCACAGAATGTATTCCGTGGTGGATTAGAGATCCAGCATTAGTTTTTGAGCACTTTCAGCAGCAAAATGGAACAAAGGTTCTTTGAAAAGGCATGTAGGCAACTTTTCTCTTTTATCATACTTCTGAGAAAACGTAAAACGGAAAATGCAAACAAAATTAACCCCCTAACTGTTTTTTAAAAATTCATTCAATGAGATTTGTGAAAGTGTAGTTGGAAAAATCCTTTATTTCATCTTGGTTTCTTTGAAAGCTGAATAGGGTGCAGTTTTTCTGTTACAGACTTCTTATTAAAAAAATCATTCATACCTCAGAATGTGTAATTTTTGGTGACAGTGATGTTTTCTGTTACCTCTGCTCACTCTTCCAAGTAAAATCCAAGGAAGCCCTTGCTGTCAGTGCAGATTCTTCTTGTGGTAAGGAATATTTTTGGTAGGAAAATGAAGTAGCTAATCAGGCTTGGGCAGTGTCAGCAGATAGAACCACTGCCTTTTTTTACCTTCTGTAGTTCCTTTTGTTTCACATCTTGAAAATATTTTGAAGAAGCCCCAGAGTGAATTTCAATTCTTTTAGTGTAACTGAATATCTGACAACAAAACCTTATGTAATTAAGAAGACTTAAAAGCTTTGGTGGCCTTTGCCATCCTGATGGTCAGTGGTTGCTGGTGCCAGGGCTCATGGAGGCACAGGTAGTGCTGTCCCACTGCTCCAGGACTGCTGTCACCTGCCTGCTGGCCCTGCTTCTGTGCAGGTACCTCTCAAGACAGGGAGGCGGGAGGAGGGTGGGGGG
>VXBX01007125.1:764437-852378 GCA_013400415.1 Scytalopus superciliaris
GGGTTTGTGTGTCCCACGCCCCCCCCCCCCCTTTTTTTTTTTTTTTTTTTTTTTTGTTTTTGTTTTTTTGTTTTGGAAGGGATAGAGCAGGACAGTTTGATATGGTCATCTTGTAATTTATGCAGCAATATTGGAACTCAGTTACCATTGTACTGTCAGGTGTCTGTTTGAATAAAGAAGTTAGCATTTAATCTTAGGCTACTGTAGATAAGAAGGAAACAACGTCTCATTCAGGTTGTTTTGTAATTAGGAAGCAGGTTGGTTGGATTGGGAGAGAGTTGTGGGCTTCCAGCTGTTGAGTGGTACTAGAAAGCTTTTAACCCAGTGATTTCTAATCCAGGTTCTTATACAACTCACAGCCCATATGCTGGAACAATTTTCGAGCTGTTATTAAGAAGACTAAATAAATGAGACCTGGAGGACTCCAGAGGGAATAGGAACTCCAGAACTGAAACAGTCTGTTTTTAATGGCATTTGCTGGTTGCCTTTAGAAATCTTTGCTGTTTTCTGTGGTGTTTTGTTCTCTGCAGATTTCATGTATTGACTGATCTTTATAGAGGCAGCCTGCTGGGAAGTGAAAAACTGCCTTTTTAATGTATTGTCTGAGATCTTTAGGGGTGGTTCAGAGTGGAAGCAGAGGAGGGAAGGGGATGTGAAGTGCGTTAAAATAAACCGCACTTATATTTCTTCAGAATATGTCCTCCCTATACAGGAAGAATTAAAGGATGCCAGCTGCCTGTGACAGAGTGATATGTTAACTCCTAAAGGCAATGGGCCTATTCATTGTGTTTCTGGACAGTTGAAGAGAATGTGAAGCCTTCCATGCAGGTAGCTAGAAAACTGTCAACCACGGTTATTGGTAGAAAGTCGACTGTCCTTGGCAGCAACACAGTAGTATCTGTAGTGTTTCTGTATTTAATTTGAAGGATTCTTCTCTCTGTATAGAGACAAAAGTAAGTAGAATAGTTATCTCTTCATGTTGTGTTTCTTCTAATTATATTTTAAAAGTGTGTATCTTTTGTTCCAGCACAAAGCACTGATAATATCTACCTTTTTTTTTTTTTTTGGTCATGAAATAAGGCAGGTAATACTGTGTTCTTATAAATTGGATAAAAATTTTTTTCTCCTCAAATGAATTACTTCTGTGAGGAACAGAATTTTGTAATATGAGACTTAGAGTACAACCTTTATTTATATATGACTTACTCCTTCTGGATTTTAATGATACAGAATAGAACTGTGTGCTGACATTTTGCTTTATAATAATCAACTTTTTCTTTCTTTCTTTTTTTGTTTTTTACTCCTGATATCTGAAGGAGTGGCACAGTAGTTCTTCTAATATCAGTCTAAACATGTAATACTTGCAGGATTGGTCCAGTCTTGCAGCTGGATTTGGTAAACTAGCAAGGAGTGAATGGTCTTTGTTAGGACTGTGCTCTCTCTGTCTGTGTGGACCTGAACCCAAGTTAAAATTGGTCAATCTGTGATTTGAAATATCTGAGTTGAAAACAATTTTTTTTTGGAAAAAAAATAAAGCTATCTGTTTAATCCATGAGTTCATGCTGCCTAATCCTTATGTGAAGTTAAATAAACAAAAAAGAAAAACTTGGACTCGCTTTTCCATTATTTATAAGGAAGCAATATCACAGTGTCTCAGTAGCAGATTGTCTTCACATTGAAGATTCAGAGCCATTCTACTGCACCTTTTAGCTCAGATAGGATAAGACCTATTTTGTTCTCATTAGATTTATAATCCCAGAATTACTTCCAGCATAGATCTCTTAATGGAACAAAATTATGCCGACATTAGATAATAGAGTTGATTTTTACAAAATTGAAGACGTGAATATGACCGAACTTGAATATATATCACTCAGAGCCTTTTAAATTATCAATTAACTCTTGGCTTCAGTAACATAAAACGGATATTAAAATGCAGTTTAGTGATTAATCCTTGAGCTTTTCTCTGTTCTTATACAAGGTTTTTTAGTAAAGTTGCAGTCCTAATTCTTTGTACAAAAACACTGTACATCTGTTGCTCAGAGTAGGCAGGATATTGAAATACCAATAGATAAATTTCTTCAGCCTTGAGATAGACATTTAGATGTCTTTGATCATAAGGTGTGGGTATTATATGGTATAAATATTTACCATCTTGTTTTATGAGGTATTCATTATGATAATGCAATTTCAGTAAATACTGATAGATAGTTGGAAAATGAAGAGGTGAACCCAGTCTTGGATGTGTTTTCTGACTACAGTGATGTTTTAGAGGGCAGTTTTCTACATACAAATCTGCATGTCTGTGTCACTGTGTTTTGTTGTGGCAGGTCATCATTAAAAAGGAGAAACAGGCAAAGGTGAAAATTATCTACATGGAAATACAATTGTGTGGTGGCCTCGTCTCATTCTATGTGTTATTCTGTGCAATTTATGAAGGGAGATACTTTAGAGTATGCTAATGTGGAAGAAACCCAGTTTTTGCTCCAATAGCACATACTGTCTCTAGGATGCCATTTCATCCCAACTGTTTCCAGTCTGTATTTCAGTTGTAGCCATGATTGGTGGAGAAAAAGCTGCTTGGCATATGGTGGTCTTACTGGGCAGCAAAAATATACGACCAATTGAAAGAACAGCTTGCAGATGTATTGCTGTAAGAAAACAGAATTGCTTCATGGCAGAAAAAAAGCAGGATAAGTATATGTCTATTTGGGTTGTGCTTCAGTGTGGTGCATGAAACCGTGTTACTTTGTCACTTGGAGGCTGAGTCTCAGTGAGAGAACAGATGAAATTCAATATGTGCTGGCTTTTAACCAAATTTTAAAATACGATAGGAGGTTGTAATTTTAATGTTTTATTTTACTTAATGTTGCAGGAGAGCTTAGTCTTTGTAGTCTTGCTAGTTCACTGATCCATGTTGTATAGCAGACACCAATGATGGCTGCAGAGGTCTTAATGAACATCTAATCTGATCTTCCAAGCCATGTGCCATGTAACATTTAAAACTGATGGTGAGGTAATGGTTAGGTTTTTGTGCTGATGGATTTGATATAGATTTTCTTATTCTAGGAGGTGAGGTTTTTATCTGGTCTAGGATATTATTGGGAGATGTAATGTGGATTTTGTGATGAGATTCATTTATAACTTGCTGTCTACTATTAGGTTTAGTGTTGCTTATATGTTACAAGACTGCTGAAACAACACTTAGGTTTAGTGTTGTTGGCACTATGTGCAAGTCCACAGGTGTCATTTTGCAAACAGATTCCTCCACACTGGGACAATTTGTGCTGTCTTCAGACTTGACATGTTCTTGTTGAAGGTAAGTGGTATTGAAAGAAGAATTTGTTTTTTTTCCAAAATTTGATGGGTGCAGTGATTTTAAAAATGGGAAACAACATCCTGGGATCTCTCTCATTTTGCAGCCTTTGTGTGAAATATTTGACATCTTCCTTGAGTTATTTGCACTGGTGAGAAGGCTGTGTCACACCCGAAGGATGCAGTCAGATAAGGAGAGTTGCTGGCACTGTTCAGATTCTTGGAGGTCTGTGGTATTACTCTTCTTAGACTTGCTATAGGCCAAACTGTTTTGGCTGGCACTGTTTAGATATGCCCAAATCACTTTGCAGAATGCAATATCTGAAGAATATTTAACCTTTGTTCTTTCATACTGTTCACAGGAGTAAAACTGCTAGAAGATCTCACATGAATGCAATGTAAAGCTTTATGACTGTAGTTCTACTGTGATTACTTTTATAAAAGAGGAATTATAAGCCTCTAAGTTCTACTGAATCCCCTTGTTAACAGCCCCCATATAGTAGAAAGCTTATTGTACCTAAGGGAAAGCTAATATAAATGATATTGTAGTATGCCATTAACAGGAGGGTGACAGTTTTACTTGCACTATTAGTTTCAGGTTAAAATAGTGGAGAGCAAAATATTTCATGTGCACTTGACTATAATTAACCCCTTATGCCTTTCCCCAGTAGCCATGTCATTGAACAAAGCTTGGTTTGCAGTGTCTCAGTAACACAGCATGTGCTCCTACACTTGCAAAGATCAGTGACTCCCTTCTGCTAATGGGTGGTTATACCACAGGGCAACTTGCAGGATTAATTAGTCACTGTCTGAATGTCTTACTGGTATTGCAAGTTTTAAGCACTAAGACAGTAGGCAATTCTGCATTCCCAGAGTCTGTTACTACTTTCTACTTTTAATTGTCTTTATGTTAATACTTACTGTTGGTTACTTAGTTTGTTTATAACATGGGCATGTCTAGGACAGTTTTTCAAGAGAAAAGAGAGTGCTGATAAAGGTGGATGACACTGTGCATTGATCACATTGTAGTTGGCACAGTTTGTGCCCTGTTTATATCGCATGTCCACAGCCCTTAGCTGTATCATCACACCGTGTCCTGCAGCTGTCTAAAGTTGAGAAGGAGGGAATGCCCCTTCATCCTTCACTCAGCTTGAGCACTGTGCGGGTGATGGGCTACAGAAAGGGAACTCTTGAGGGTGGTCCTGTCAGCACTAGTGCTTAAAAGAGGCATGTGGTTGGATGCTTTGCTGACTTTCCACAAGGCTGCTTTTTCTGACATTGTACAACACAGATGCAGGCAGGATCTACCATGTCATTCGCTTGTTACTTTTAGCCAGAAGAGTTTGAAGTCTGGAACTGTAACTATTCTTACTGGATTTATGGTGAAGGGAGAGTAAAGGTGTGTGACTCAGCACCTGCAGCTCATGTTGCTGGAAGTGAAATTGCTTGAATAATCTTTTAACTGCAGATCAATTACTTAGCTCAAATGATGACTACCTGTATGTGACTGTTAGAGTATTAACAAGTGTCTTCTAAGTCTGGGTGCATTGTGAAATCTGCTAGTAGTTTGTAAGTCCAAGTCATTGTTAAGAAAGCTAAGATGTTAGAATTGGAAGGGGGGAACAAAGGAAAAAGAAGTGAATTGGATAAATAAGAAACAAATTTTACTATACTTTCCAACCTAATTCATAGAAACAAACTGCATAGTTACGTTCTCATGTGCAGTGGTAAAATACTCCCATGAATGCTCCATTTGCATGTTTTTCTTGCATGTTGTGTAGCATCCTGTAGATTACATATGTAAATGATTTTTTATTTATGATTTGTATTTGCTGTAAACTGGTAAATCCATATTTGCTGAATTGGATCTGCAGTAAAGATTGATTAATGAAACACTAGACTGCAAGAGCAACACAAAAATCACAATGATGTTTTGAGAAATTGATGTCTATATTTTTTCCCAGTGTTGGAAGTTTGCACAAGTCACATGCATTTACACTGGAAAGTCAAAATATTACTGCATGATTGGATTAGAAGAAGGAAGGAATAGGGCATAGTAAGAATAGTTCAAATTATTTCTACTTAAGATTCTATTATTATGGAGAAACCATATCCGCTAGGAAAGCTAGTTGCATCTACATGCAGTTTTTTTCCCCTATTGATTTTAGCATTAGTAATTTTGAAATTATTGAAAATCACCAAAATAAACAAATACTATAAAAATATATAAAAGTATGAAACAAAAAGATTGGCAGTATCAGTGAGTGAGCTGGTAAAGTAGGGCTGTACAATGGAACCGTATTAACTTGTTGGCTGGTTGGATTCCTCTGGTCAGCAGGGTCTTGACAAAAATCTAAAGCTATGCTGTCACTAGTTTGTCTGGACCAAATGAGCAGCATTCTGAGCAGCAGCAGTACAATAAACATATATGGGACATGCCAGGACTTGTAATCTTTTCTTCAGGCTAAAGGATTCAATCTTGTGTGGGAAATCATATACTATATTTAAAGAGCAATTACTGCGGCCTTTGCCATCTACTTTAGTCAAAAGCAATAGTTGGTTCCCTTGTTCCTGGTGTGAATCTTGCTATTCAGAATGACATTTTCAAAGTTTTCATAATCAAATTCTGGATTTCTTCATTGTTGTGCTTCAAAAGATAACTGCACCTCAGCTGTCTAAGAAAAGGTGCAGGGAGTTGGATCACAGATTTCTTTTCATTTATTCATTCATCCCTAGTCATTTTACAAAACCATATCCTGCCCAACAGAGGATATAATAATGAATAAGGTGGCTTCAGGAGCTATCCTTGCTGCAAGGAGAGACATGACCATGTTTAGAATTCAGGTTTTTGGTGAACCCCACACTGAAGGGTAATTACATCCCATAAACACTGAAGACTTGTGAACACTATGCAACAGTTACTTACTCAGGCCTTGTATGTGGAAAGCCTAATGTCTTCTTGCCTGTGCAGCATTTTCTCAGGAGAACAGATTTGCCTTTTAAAAAACAGTCGCTAGTGCTTTAGACAAGGTGATGTTGGGTCTAAGATTGGACTTGATGATCTCAGAGGTCTTTTCCAACCTAGCTGATTCTGAGATTCTGTGACCTCTGAATTGGAATAAACATTTAAAAGTGCATGAAAAATCAGGGGACAACTAACTTGTGAAGTAGATGCTCTTTTTGTACACAGTGAATTCCTGAGTGGTGGATGATGATGTAAGGAGATAGTGGTGTAAGGTGGGACTTGCTTGTTTTGCTGGTGGTTTGTTCTTGTCCATTGCACTGCTGTATTCTCCTTGTGTCTTTTGTTTTAAGATGGTCACTTTTCTTAAGTTGTATCAAAAAAATTAGGTAGATGGTCTTAGAATAATTTTAAAGAGAGAAACTATGAAACTAAACTCAGAATTAATATCTTGCAAGTTAGTACTGGAAAGGAGTGATAAAATTATAACTCTCTTTCTGGGTGATCACTATAAATACAGAAGAGTTTGTAACAAAATCAGATTCCTGTTAAATTCAAATTAAAATTTCTGCACAGTTTTGATGCCACAAGGTACTTTTTTCCTTCTCCAGCACGTAATACAAAATGTTTGCATTTATTTTTTGTTTGATTTCAATAAAAGAAGTTATAACTTATATGTAATTGAACAAACAGGCTTTCCCATTCTGGACCACTTCTATTTGTGTACCTTTCCCATTGCTCAGTTCTTTTAATATACTGTCTGTATTTTTTTCTAAAAAGCAGCAGTACTTAGTTTTCTTTTTGTATTTCTTCTTCTGCTGCTGCTGCTAGCATCACCATCTTGAAAACTTGACTCTAAGTACCTGTAATCACCTGCCATGAAAAAGATGAAATGTTTAAGACTGGCTCATAAAGGGTTCATAGGAGTCACAAGCCTAGTGGTGATTGTGGTGCTCTCTGGACTTCTCAGAGAGAAGTGAAAAATGTTTCTACTGCTGCTGCTTTCTGATCCTTCAGTGTCTTGTCTCTGCTTCCATGGCTATAGTGGGAGGAATGTTTCAGATAAAGCCTTGGTAACCAAACCTGTGTTAGGACATGGGCATTCCCTTTTCAGTGAATGTCTTTCTTTTGGCTGTTTTATGATAAATTATCGGAGATTAGTTTATCTTGGTTTGGTCACCATCCAAGGTATACAGTATATTGGAAGAATCCAAGAGTGTGGTGTGTTCATGAAACATGTAAAAGGGATCTTGTACTCTTCTGCTTAACAAGTGTGACAGGTGCAGTATGTTCTAATTGCTCTGAGTTTCTTGTTTTATTGCTATCAGATGTCAGGCCTCTAAATGCAATTATGCACCTAGTGATAGTAATCCATGAAATTATAAATGTTTGTTTTTTATATGTATCCATGTCTGGGCATGTGCAAATGGAGTATGTGCATCACATTAGTTTTGATTGCAGTAAAACTTCAGGACAGCCAAGTACTGTCTTTTAATTTGTGAATGGGATGCATTGTGCAATTTAACAGCATTGCATATGTGCAAAACATGTTTATTTGTGCTGGCATGTGAAAGTTTGAAATATTTATTCCTTTCTCATTTCCCCCCCCCCCTTTTTTTTTTTTTATAAATATCTAGAAATCCAAAAATAAATCTTTGCAGGTCTTATTTTAGCTTTTACAGATACTGAAACATTATTAGAAACATTTCAGTGACTGATACAGCTTTAATTTCTGCCAAGCTAATAGTTTTTCATCAGCACTGTCCATTTTTTTCCTGGACAGAGTGATATCTGGATTGCAGAAGAATTATCAAGCGCTCTTATAAAAAGTGGGAAGGGCTGCCTGTGACAATATTAGGTGCTGTAATGAAAAGCAGACAGTATTTTACTGACATCTGATTGTTCAGTTACAATAATATCTTTCATGTCTGTAGCAGTACGGTGCCAAGTCTTGTAGAAGATAGGCATTGAAAGTGGGTTTTCTTTGGTAGACTGAATAAACTCAGAATCTATACTCCATAAGTCTGGATTCCATTAAAGGAAATGTGCAATTTATTCAGCTACTTTCTTTATGCTTTGGAGGGTCTGAAAACAAGAAAAAAAAATCTGGTAAGATTGCCAGTGTTCACTGATACAGGGGTAGAGGGAGTCCCTCTAAATGAACTCAAAAGTTCTTTGGAACAGCACACTGTTAATGATCAAAACTATATAAGATTAAGCCTGCAAAAGGTTGACTTTATGTAATAAAAAGGTGTCAAGCTCCTTAACTGGAGCTAAGAGAATTAAATTAATTAAAGGCGGTGAAATCAGGTCTCCAGTGAGTACAAGCATCCACTGATCAATATAGCATGTTAGAAAGTACTGGGGAGGGATCTGTTTGGAATGCTAATGGCTCACAGCCCGCTAGAAACAACAAGGGCCAGCTGGGGAGCTGTGTCCTGTGTCCTCATGTGCCCGCTGCATCCCGGGGTGGCTGAGCCAAGGGCTGCCTGAGCCCCTTTGGGCTGCTGCTCAACTGTGGGCAGGGAATAGCACAGTGGTGGGCACAACAAGTGGGTTGTTGGCTCTGAGTCCATGTTTTCAGTAAGGCCGTTTTCCACGTGGGAAAATGCCTTTGTCTAAATGAGATTTGGAAAATATTATCTGTGTGGCTTCAGTCAACTGCAAGGGGCAATTGCCTCGAGTGGTCAGCTATTGCTGTCAGCCCAAGAAACACGGCTTATAATAGGGCTTGTATAGTTTTAATTTATAAAAGCTTTCTGGAATAACTGACTGAAAAAAAAAAAAAACAAGACTTCTTAGTGCAGGACTGTCTGAAGCCTGATAGCCTGTGTGCTGTAGGGAGGTGTGTGTGACAGTTGAATTGTGCAGCTGAAGATTTACTCCTGTTGTCATACGGTGAAGTACAATCTGATTATTAAACTGCTTATGCAAAATGCTGCTACTACTGAGCAGCCCCTTGCAGTGACAATTGTGAAAGGATTTCTCAGTTTATGAAGTGAATCATGGACATGGAGTAAACTAACAGAATGATCCTGTAGAAAGTTTATACCTTAAAAAGATCTGCCGTAGCCATGAGCCTTGCACCAAGTCTGTCATCTGTATTACAGAAGTCTAAAATTAGAGACAACTATGTTAATAGTGAGAGACAACAGGAAATACATAGTTTTTTGCTGTCTGTGTAATAAACAGCCTTAGAGGCTTCAGTATCATCACAAAGCTTTACATGCCAATTATTGATTAATTATAATGATTATAAGTAAACTAACTAATAAGATGACAATGGAAGTGACAATACACCTGAAAGTTCCAGCAGAGATAAGCAACAGGGGAAATTTTATTTGGCTTTTCTTTGGTGTTGGAGTAATGTCAGGTTATTTGGATTTTTTTGCCCAAGGAAGGTGGAACAAGATTTTTTTGCTTGGGTGATAACTGCTCTGATTCTTCAAGGGCCTGAGGTTCACACTGGAGCATGTCAGTTCAATTGTTCTGAACAAATATGAATTAAAGAACTAGCTTCACTGTATTTTTATCGTTCTTGTAGCTAGGGATGAGTACAACAGTTTCTCTTACTTTTAGATCAGTCAACTGTACAGAATGTTGCTTGTTTTAAACTGCTTGAGTTCAGGAACTCCTTCTGAAGTGTTTAGGTACTTGTTCTCTAAATATTTCAGCGTTTTTCATTTTGTACTTACATGTAAAGCTATTTTTAAAGAACTTGCTGGTGTCTTTTCAGGGAGCGATAGGAAAAATAACAGTGAAGAATTATTAGAAGTATCATTCAAATGCAGGTCTAGCAGGCAGAAACTTGTGACATTTAATCTTGGTACTAAAACAAATCCTTCTGTGGCATTTACTTCTCCTAGAATTCTCCTAATCTTATTACTACAACAAAATATTTTTGTTACTAACTGTCAGGCACCAATGTTTAGGCTTTAGCAGTTAATCTTCATGCCTCATTGGACAGACAGCGGTGCTACTTTTGTTCATTCCAACACAAACGTGTTGTGATTGCTGTGGCCTGGGTTCCTGAAAAACCCTAAAGTCTTCAGTCCCCTGTGTTTATGACATGAGCTAGACACATGCACACAGTAACTGGGACTGTATGCATGTGTTTTGGTGAGGATTGTTCGGGAGGAAAATGGAAGATGCTAAATCCAACTTAAATTTTAGTGCCAACCAACTGCTAGTTCTGGTATATCTTCATAGTTATTAACAAGGGTTATCCGAGATTTATGCTTTTAAAACTATCTGCGAGGTTAAATGACCAATTGATTTAAGAGACTGGTTGATTTTATCAGACTATTCCTTAGGAATGGACTGTTGAGATAAATGCTGTTAATTAAATACAAATCCTTTTCTCCATTGTGCAGAAACAGCCTTGCTACTGGTCCCTCTCCTAATCTTGTTACACAGTCCCTTGATAGGTCTCATTAGATTGTCTTGTTAGCTGATACAAAGTCTATTTTGCAGCAGAACAGGCAGAAAAGTTAATGAGTTGTAGTGTGCCTCAACCATTGTTATTTTTCCTCTTACTTTATTCACTTCTGCCCACTCCCATCTTCCAGTTCCTTTTGCTATGTTGCCCAAACAAAAGACGTGTGAAAACAGTAATTTACGTACTTTGATTAGTTTTTATTTAATCTGTCATGGTTTATTGAATTTAATTATTTTAAAATCATTAACTTAAACTGAACAACGTGAGAGGCAGAGAAAAGCCCTGAATGTCCTGTACAGTGTGAATGGGATGTGCCACGAGCTAGTTCCTAGTTTTGCCATACTAAATAAAGTTCTTTAGACAGAGAGACTTTGTTGTTGTCAGGAGACTTTATGGAACTATTGTCACCTCTAATTGCATGTGTAGAATCTTCTCAGTTCCTTTCTCTGTGACTCTCAGAAAGGCAGCTGCAGAGCTTTCAGTTACTGGAGAGATCCAGAAGACCAAGGCCTCTTGGAAAATGACTGTAAGAAGGAACACTTGTATAGAGTAATTTTAGTATTGGGAGTTGTCCATGATCGTGCTAACTGAGTTCACAAGATGTTCTGTGGAAGGTGGATTTAGGTGAAAGTGACACATTTATGTGGTAGGCTTCTTAACGAGATTTATGAATTGCTAACCAACACTACCTCAATTGCTCTGGTACCTATCAAACTGTTTGCTGAGCTGTTGCTTATATAGTGTTATTCATGTGTGATGTTTCTTCAAAGAGGAGCAGCTGGCCACTGAAACTTGAAAATCAGTACATATGATGAGATGCAAAATTAGAGACAAAATTAGTAAAATTACTGGAAAAGCCACGCTGTTGACTGAATACAGTCATCTGCCACTGCTTGCTTCATTTTTCCTCCTCTTTCTTACAGTGATACTCCATGTGAATTATCTTTGTATGAGCAAGGTTTTCTTTTCTTTTATATTATGATAGAAGTAATTTTTTTGTTTCAGAATGAGAACTAGAGCACGAGGAAAAAAAGTGTATTGCTGTCTATTTCCAACTATTTTATGTTTAGTTAGCCTGTTTTCTTGAAGAAAGTTTAGAGGGAAATGGTAAATAGAATACCCTTGTTAGAGTTTAGCAATATACTAAAGCTGCTGATTTGATTATACACATATATATATTTGTTTAGATCCTTGATTGTTGAAATTGAGGCCTTATTGCAAATTTTTTGTGAAGGACATCTCGTGTGTTGTCTGCTTACTGGAGACCAGTAGTTCTTTTGACTTTGCAGAATGATTCCAGCACCCTTCAGATAAGAAGGACCTCCCATTTTCCTGTTTCTCAGAAACCACAGTAGCAGAGGTACCTGCCTGTGCTGAGCTCTTTTCTCTCTGATACTGACTCTCTGCTTTTTCTCCTTCCAGTAGATCTCTTTGCTTTTGAACCTTAACTTAGTTTAAAAATCTGAGGAGTCTGAGCCTGGGGATTTTCCTCTTCCTTAGAAAACTTTTCAGTGAAGTGAATGTATCATAAGAAGTTGATGTCAGCTAAATTGATATTCTGCTCCAAAGACACCAATGTGAAGTGCAGCATCAGGTGCACAGCCCATCAGTCCTGGCTTCCAATTACCTTTTTCAGATGTAATTTTATTCTTCTGTCTTTCTTGCTCCATATTATGTACCTGACACATCCCTAGCTAGAGCTGACTCTCTGAAGAGGGATATAGGTGGAAAAATGATGGCATTCTCTAGGCAACACTGCATGTTTGTATTTATTATTCACTCTTGCATGGACATGGTTTTATTCCATTTGGAGCTGCTGCTCTGAGCTTTCTACTACAGCATTTGTAAATACTTAGATGACACTGGCTCACTGTTCAAAGAGGGAAGGATGAGAGTATCCTTGGAGAACAGTGTTGGGAGTCTTTGCCAAATAGCTGTAAGATTTAAGGAGCGATGGATGATTGCTTGGCAGATGAAAAGTGGGTGGGCTGATTCAAGTGTGGGTGCTGGCATGAAATAAGAAATAAAGCTGAGAATAAGTACAGGAAACAAGTGCACAGGTAGGAGGGACAAGGGGACTATTTACTCAGCACCCTAATAGCTCTTTCAGCTCCAGCAGAATTGAATTGCAGTAATCTGGGTGATTTTTCTTAACTGGTCAAGCACCACAAGTTTACTGCCCAAGCCTTTTTAAAAATTTACAATGTGTATAGGTTTGGTGAAACTTAAGGCATGTTAAAAGCCATATCTGGCTACACTGGAACAAGTTGTGGATTTTAGCATGAATTATCATGTACAGTTTAATTTGAATTAAGAATGTTATATGAGCTTTTTTATAGGTATGACTAAGTGGTCAATTATTCTTATTTGCTTTAAATCTGAGTTTGGACCAGACTTGGATAACATCTGGCTTCTAGAATGTGTGGTTAGGGTTCAATCTTATAACTTTTTTGGGCTTTTTTCATGGATAAAACTTGTTTGTTTGTTTGAATTTTGTGTAAGGGTACAAAGAATGGTAAATTCTTCGTTGAAACAAACAGATTGTCTCTTTTTAGTATATTCAGTTTTGAGAGATCCAAATTCAGTAATATGCTGTACAAAAGAGCACTTGATGAAATGTACTTGAAATGCAAAGCTAGTAGAGCTGCTTTTTTTTGTGTGTACTGTGATAAGAACAAAAGGCATGACTGATTACATATATTTTGTACTAGAAGAAGAGAAGTCTGTCACTCTTCAAAGACATCAGGATACACTTGAACAACAGCCGTTCCAGGTTCTGCCTTGTATAATGTGGGTACTCTGGGCTTGCAGCATGAAAATGGCTCCCATTTTTTTGGTGTGGATATTCTCTCTATGAGCGTATGATGAATTATTCTATGGGAAATAGCAAATGTTTCCCTCCAGCCCATATTGGATTTTTAACATGCATGTGTTAGTTTACCAACAGCCTCCCATATGCCGCCACAAAGTCATAACCTGCACATTTTGGTCTTGGAAGCAAATGTTACCTATAGGTCTTGGCTTCTGCCTCAGAGACGCGAAGAATAGTTATGAAATGTTGGCATAATTAATTTTTTATGGGATACAGATTCTGTTTATTTAAATGATCCTGAATGTAATAATATCCAGGTGTCTTAAGCTCCTACCAACACTAACAAATGGAGAATTCACAAGTATTACAGGCTGAATCCTCCAGAAAAGACTGCAGGATCAGTCACCTGCAGGAATATAGTGAACAGTTCCTGCTGTGACTGAAATGCCTTGCATGAAGACTGAGCATCTGACCACCTGTAATTCCTGAGAGCTGGAGAGGCTTTGGCATCTCCTGTAGACACAACCAGGGAAAAAATCTTTCCTCTCACCTTGCAGAACTTCAGTCATTAAATAAAATGGTACTTGCACAGTTAGCTAAGCCCCTATAAAATGTGAATGTCTAAGCTTTTAAAAAACAGTTGATTGCAGTTTTTAAGACCTGTAGGTTAGGAACAGAATAGAGCCATAGGTTTCAGACCTGAGAGTTACCTAAATTTAAACAAGAAATGCTGGAGAATCCATCCCTCTTTGCTTGACATATTCTGTCCCTCACCCTGTCAGTATAACTGACAATGTCAGCAACGAAAGCAGAGACAAAACCTGTTTATGCTTTCCAGTCACTGCCAAAGAGACATTAAAGGGCAACCTCCTATTTCTTTTGCAAGCCACTGATCACCGTGGTAAAGCACTAAATGATCCACTGCAGAGCCAGCACCTTTCTGTGGTCTTCTGGACCAGATTCTCTCAACCTGACCTAACTCCATCACAATGGAGTGACTCCTAATACCCTAATTTTATCAGCATTTTCTGTATGAGTTACCTCAGAAGTATTATTGCCAGTTACAGGGGGAGCAGCTTTAAGCTCTTGGTGTCTGCTGCGTGCAGCCGAACAGTCATATTTCCTGCCACAGTTGGCCAGAACAGAAATGATTATAGCAAATGTAGGAGACTGGGTGTACAGCCTGAAGTGCAGTAAAAGAGGATGAAGTATAATGGCTACAGGAGAAGCGTGTTGGTTCTTCAGATATGAGTGAGGAATAAATCCAGGGACTTGTACTGCCTGCTTAATAGAAATGCTTCTGTTTGGGGAAGAAGAGGGATTCATATCCTAAATGCTTTTAATCTACAGGCTACTAAGTTGTTTGATTTGCTTCTATTCTTGCAAGCATTTTAAGAAGTAAAATAAAAATGTATACTAAATAATATGGAATTACAAAGAGGGGTGGAAAGAGATATTCACATTTGTGGACAAGGGTTTTTTTACTTTATCAGCTTCCTTTTCGTTTTTGTTGCGTTTATTATCACATGCATTTGTTTAAATTATTTTTCTTGTGAGTTTACTTTCATTTTGTTTTTTTCCCCTGTAAATTTTAATTTATAGTGTTGCATTTACATAATAAGAATAATTACATATAATTTTATGTCATCTCCCCACTGAAACTTATAATTAACAGAGATATGATGTGTAATGTTAAATTTAGCGGGGGAAAATATAAAGGAAGACCATAGCATATTGAAATAAACCCACCCAGCACCCCCAACCAGAAATAGTTGTATTCAACTAGTTGAATTGTTACTCCTCAGACAAGTTCTAATTTCAATAATATTCACTTTTTTTTTTCTTTAAAAAAAAACCGTGTGGAAAATGTAATTCAGTTTCTTTTTCAGATCACATTTTACTTTCTCAGATTCAGGGACTAAAATTTAGGATTTTTCCCTGGCCAATAGTTAGGCAGTGTTTTGTCTAAGCATTTTGCTTATGATGTGCAATTAGGTTAAACCAGAGAATTAAAAGGCTGCACACTGTGTGAGGAGTACAGAAATAGATACAGATTAAAGGAGATCTTTTGTATCTTAAAACCTTCTACATTTTAAGAAGTAGGGCTTTAGTAGTAAATATTTAATCAACAACCCCAAACTTCTCTTAAAACCCAGAAATTTCTGCCTTTATTATCCAGACAGAAGAAGGTTGTAATCAAAGGTACAGATGGTAGTTTTAGAAGCTGATCTTTAGTGTTGCAAATGCATCATTAATTTTATAAGTGAGAACACAATAAAAGTTTTCAGGTCCTGCTAAAGATGGGATGGCAACTAGATGGACAGATGTGTAGCAGCTGTGGGCCTTGACAGAGCTTTTTGGATATAGGACTTTGTTTCCAGGCACTGTGTGATTTTCTTCTCAAGAAAGTTAAGGACAGAACTAAGTGACTCACTGAGTTCCTTTGTGCTGAAGGCTGAATGTCTCTCTGAAATGCACATCCCCTAGCGGGTTCGCAGACTCTGGGGCATCACAGGGGTGCTGAAGCACATGTGTAGCAGCAGAGACCTTGGGGAGGCCACCATGGAAATGTCACACCCATCCCTCTGTGCAGAGCCCAGAATGTACATTGCCTCGAGGGATGGTACAGGACTTCAAATAACCTTGATAAAGGAACTGTGGAAATTCTGGGTAGCAGCCTGTGAAGAGCAATGAGGTAGCCTTTTCCAGGTCACTTTCTGCATGCCCTGAATACTTAATGGTGATCCCTTAATTTTTCTGGTGACTCATATTTATATTGTTCTAATTGGTTTATTCATGGTATGAGATTCAGACCTTTTTCTAATAGAAAATATTAAGAGCAGGTTTTTGTGAGGTCTTGAGTGCAGTGGGCAAGAGGTGGAAAAATCCTCACTTTGGGCACATCAGTGTGAACCTCCCAAAAGCCTCTAACTGTCCTGTGTGAGTATCTAATCCTCTCAGCAGCAACAGTTGCTTGCAGTCTTCTTAAAAGAAGCTGATCTGGTCCAATTCCACTTTGAAACAACTCCTCTTCTATTGTCTTCTGAGTGCCTCTTTTGCCTTGTCAGTGCAAGGTCAATGTTTGAACTAGCAGTGAGTTATAGATAATTCTGCTCACAGTCCTTTCTTGCTGCAGTACAGCCTCATCAGTTGGATCCTCTCTGAAAAAAGTGCTTCTTGGGATTCATTTTGCAATCACCATCCCCTTTATAAATGGGCTTTTCCAGGCAGACCATGGCTGAGCTGAATTCCACCAATCAAGCCATGTCACTTGTAATATCAAAGGGACTTTCCTTGACAGTCTGGGTTTCTGGGCTTGTTTAGTAAAACACAAGAATTAAATGCTGTACTCCAATTCCGCTCACAACTTCTTTATGCCCTTCCCCATTTCGGTCACTCACCATAGCAGATTCTTTTACATAACTGCCAGCAGCACATGCTTTCCAACTGTACAAATGGAATGGAAACCATGGAGCATAGCTGAATCAGAGGCATGATTGAATATGTTACAAACTACCAGGAATAGGAGGAACCTGCCATGAAGGCATCATCTATCACAGTATATGTGGGGGGAAAGAATCTGTCAACTTACTCTTTATTAGTGTCATGGTAAATGGGTACTTAGCTACACGTGTGCATGTGTATAGATGCTCAGTCTCAGTTTCTTTGTGAATAGGTAGAAGATGAGCTTTATGCCTGTGAAGACCTCTCAAGCTATTGCTCTGAAGTTAGCAAATACTTGTCTCAAAGTAGCTTTCTTGCAAATGAAGTCTGAAAGCTGTTTCTGTTTGACTGAAATACCATAATGGAGAACAAATGAATGACACACTTAATTACCTCTGTGGAATTAAATAAAACACACTGCTAGAACATATGCATAAGGGTTGCAGCAGTTTTATTTTCTGAGAAATTAATTGTTTTATTTATTATTCATAAAGCAAAACCATACCAAATGGTATTTGACGTATCTGGAATTTTTTATCTTTAGCATATTTTCATTTTTCTCTGAGACATTTGTTGAAAACATTTTTGGCTGTTGATGTTTTCAGGAGATATTTTCTGAGCAGCCCTTAAGTATTTTATAGTGGCTCTTAGTTTTCCACTTCTTTAGGCATCTGCCACTGAGTACATGTGTGCACAGTTAAAATGTCTGCTTTGGAGTACCTTTGTACTTGCCCATTGTAAGCAATTGTAAAATAGCCTCCTGTCGTTCTTGCTGAACCTTGGGCTCTGCAAGATCGTGTGGAGTGGACCTTTTGCTTCCTTGTCACAGTAGGAGCTATCACAGGCAACTGTGGTCTTGGAGAGTCACAAGGAAGGATCTGTGCTGGCTGTGGGAGTACAAATAATGTTTTCTGTTCTTTTACTTCCAAAGCTGCATATCTGAGGAAAGAGGAAGCAGATGAGAAAAGCACCAAGGCTGATGCCTTTCTCCTGTATTTTTGTCTTACCCTCTGTTCGTGTAACCCACTGTATCCCAGCAGCCGGACTACAGGTCACATAAAGGAGTCTCAGCTCCAGAGGGAGCAGTGAGAAGCGGCTGTTTAAATACCAGGGATGTGTTCTGATTAGGAATGCTTAGCTGGGTGGTAGAAACATCAAAAGGTAAACTGATGATGATTTGGTGTTAGCAATCTCTGCCAATGGTTGAACCGGCATTTTTAGGACAATGTATCTCAGCCATTGTCTACAAGTGAAAAAGCAAAGAAATATTTTTAAACCTATGTTTTCAGTTCCATTATGAACTCCAAAGCAATGTTAATAGAGCTTATTCTTTTATAATTTCATTACCAAAGCTGAATTTCCCATATATTTTTCTTTTATTATTAAACAAGACTTTTCTGCAAATGCTTAACATAATGAAGTTTTTGCTCAGATGACTACAGAAAATATTTGACATGTCAAGCTTGACATGGTGCTGATGCTGTCTAGAAGAAAATCCAAAGTACATTAAAGCTGATGGAGTTTTCAGTATGCTCGCTGACCGCTAGGGCCCTGACAGATATATTTCCTTTGGGTGGGTTTCAGAAATAGTTGATTAATGTCATTAATGCAATTTGTTTTCACCTGTGTTGCCTTTGAATGAAAGCTGGTCTGAAATTCGATAGGAGCGAATTATCATAAATTAGTTACAGAAAGATCAAGAACCAGTGAAAGTGGAATGTCCAGTATGCAGTTCATGTAGTTGATGAAAAGGCAACTACAAAATCTATGGGCAGACAGGGAATTGAAAACACAAGTTGAAACAGGAGGAACGGACAGAAAAATCAGTGAGACTAGATGGAAATTTTTCCTGCATCTCTGAATTTAAAGTATGAATGCTTTTGCAGTAAAATCTTATGTTTTCTGCACTAGTTGCACAAAAAAGCGACAATTTAAATGTTAGGTCTAGAGCAAGGAAATGTTTTATTTGTCTGCCATATGGCCACAGTTACCTGTTCTGTTTTTAATGACAACTTTGTGCAAAAAGAGTGGCCTATTCCTGTGGTTATTTTGTCATAGAATAATTATTTATGTGGAAAACAAACCAGGGAACATGTTCAATGCTTTAAGTAAAAGTCGGTAAATACATATGATCCATTTTAAAAATCAATTTTTGTTCATTCTAGGTTTCTTGCACTCTAGACAATTGCTTTTTTTGTTATGATGGCTCAGGGTGACTTCAGGCTAACAAATCTTTCAAAATGACAAGGTGCACTTGGTGCTCTGAGGACATAAAATGGGTTCTGTCTATCATGGTCTTTAGAGAATTATATATATGGTGGAAGTTATGTCAGAATTTATCTCAGTCAAAGCCAATATTAAAATCACTGTCAGTTTCCAGGTGCCTCTGCTATCTTGGAAAGTGTTGCGATTGGTTAACATAGTTGTGTTTACTGATGTCCACTTGTGATGGATTGTGTGAGTAAACAGACTAAGAAAAATATTTAGTATCTATTGTACCAAACATCCACATTGCAGTGAACTATGGAAAAGCATCTATGGGCAAAGTGTGTTATCTCTTACAGTGCTGCTAGTTACAGCACAGTTTATATGACATATAAATGTTCTTTTGCATCATAATTCTTGAGGTGAATTTCCCTGGAGGAAAAAATAACTGTATAGCCATAAACCAGAAAACAGTTTTCTTGTTTGATAGATATGCCGGGGTCCATTTGGTAACCAAAATGAACAGATGAGAATAGCAAAGTTTCCTGCTCCACACATGTTCCGGCATACCCTTTGTGTAGCCACAGTCATTGGACAAGTCACCTCATGTGTTACCCCATTTAACTCTGTGGGATGAGGGCCCCTGAATTCAGTTCCAGTCCCAACTTGTACACTGATGAGGGTAAGAGCCTAACAAGTTATGGAAAACAGGTGCTTGAAAGGCAGAATAAGACTCAGAGGTCTGTTTCATAGAAACGCAAAAGCTGCTTCTCAGCTTGTTAGAAGGAATGAATGAATGAATTTCACTTTTCAGCATGCATAAAAAAAGCAGTTTCAACATGAGACTCTCTTACACGTTTGCAAGTATTGCTCTGGGATCTCATGCATCAATGTGGTTATGGGTGTAATACCTGCATTTACATTTCTTTTTTTATGCAATTCTTAGTTATGTCAACTGGCTAAACGTGTTACATGCTAGCAAGAAATAAACTTATTTAGATTATCATATATAGTGTATTGTTTTGGAGGGCTCTCTTTTTTTTTTTTTTTTTTTTTTGTACATTAAAGCAAATTAAAGCCATACAGAAGTTAGAGTCCATATGCACAGCAATTGCATTCTCAACGTCAATTACCTCAATAAACATTGAAGTAGGATTAGTTAAAGAAATATATTTCCAGCAATACCTAAAGCCCATTTTAGAAAACATACATAGAAGGATGTTGCATTTGGAAGCTGTTCCTTGATGTCAGTGTAGGAGATAACTAAAGGGACATTAAGTCAGTAAGAATGTGTTTTTACTGTGAAAGGGTTTCACTGAATTTATCCCCACTGATTTATAGGGGTGCCTGTAGAGCACTGGCAGAAGTTTGAGGCTGTTGTGACTGTCGGATGATAAACTGATTTTTGACTAACAGGAGTCTTTGGAACTGTCTATCAGAGCTGGGAATGGCACAGTGAATCTCCAGCACCCATGTTAAAAACAGAACAGCATTCACTGTGGTGAAGAGTAGTAAGGGGGTTGTACCAATGAGATCCTCCAAAACACGT
The DNA here is from genome assembly GCA_013400415.1 of Scytalopus superciliaris. Classification (NCBI taxonomy): domain Eukaryota; kingdom Metazoa; phylum Chordata; class Aves; order Passeriformes; family Rhinocryptidae; genus Scytalopus; species Scytalopus superciliaris. Next base: position 785,163 of record VXBX01007125.1, read on the forward strand.
ACCTCTGGTCACCGCACAGGAGCACAGGTCCTCATCTAGGTATAGTCATACTTCAGAAAGACTTTGAGAATAGTGAACAATACAGATATGAAGAGTTTTTTATACAGTGAGAGTAACTGAGCAGAACAGACAGTGTGATGGACACATGAATAGCAGTGTTGTGTTTTGTGGAGAGGACATATAAGGTTTCCAAGAATTCTGTGCTGAAGTGTGTTTTAACATGTCTGCTATAAAAAGCCATCATAATCCAATTTGTATAATGAGCTATTTGCTGATAATTGTTAGTGAAAAACCCCAAAAGTCTGACAATTACCCTGTAGTAAGAACTCTGGGCAAAGAGCAGAATTACCATTCTTGTTTATCTCCATCATTTACTTATTCAGCTTGGAAAGGATGGCCCTCTCTTTCATGGAACAAGTGCCCTCTGTTTTTCAGAGGGGGTATGTCAGCAAGATCTATCATGAAGAGAGACTCCTTCCAGGACATTATGTGCGGTTTTGCTGTTTTATAAATATAAGTTCTCAAAGGTTGAAACATATATTGCCTTAAATTAGTGTGAAATTGATTTGGTCTTAGAATGGTAAGAAAGAAAAATAAATGAACACAGAAATATATCACCGGTGAACTCTGCAGTTTTAATTGGTAAACAATAGAGCTGCAACTATTTTGTTTTGATTATAATCACTAACGGAGTAATTATCATTTTAATTGATATGTATGAACAGGTGCTTACACGGAAAGCAGTTTCAAACTGGGATGCGTTATGCTTGAAAAGTAGCCTGGGTGATTGTTCTCATTAGCCAAACAGATGGCTGGACGTTTGCTTGCCATTTTATGGAGAGAGAATTATAATCTGACAATATTTTACATAGTATGAAGTATTTATAAATCAATAAAATATGAAATTTATGCTCAGTATTAGTGTAGAGTAAACCAACTCACATGCTGGGGAATGGCATCTCTATGATAAATATAAAGCTACGGTTCTAATTACCTCTTTTGGAGGGTTTGCTTTCAAGTGTAATGAGGCCAGAGCATTGGCATGCTCAGGAGGATGTGGAAGCAGACCTTATTTTAAATGATGGATTTTAGTGCCCTTCTCTGGACACCATGCATCTATCTGTTTCATTCTCATCTATTGCCTTGTTTTAAAAAACTTAATGGATTCTTAGGAGAAGTCTTGCTATGCATCTCTGAATGTTAATAGGGGAAAATCTGAGTGTTGGCTTCTGTATTTTAGCCTTGTTGCAAATGAGGTTGTGTGGCGATTCCAAAATATTTAATCTGAATTTACTTTTACTTTTTTGTCCTCTTCAATTATCCTCTGCAAACTGTAGGATAGTTGTCTGTAATGTGTGGAATGGTTATGATGGATATATTGCTCCCTTGTCTAGATAGTAATGCTGTTTTGGTAGTGTTCACCCTGGTATAATATGAATTTCCTCTCAGTTTTTTGCTGGTTTTGGCCCTGAAAAATATTCTGATTTTGAAAAATACTATTTTATGTCAAAATGAATGTTTGTGTAGGACTTTAGCTACAAAAATCTGAGAGAATATACACTCTTTAAAAACAAATAAAAAAAGTGAAGGCAATAATTTCCACTTTTGGAGTGGCAGAACAGAAACATTAGCATTGTCTTTCCATATTCTTATGAGTTACGTAGACACTGGGCTAGTAAATGTTTTTTGGTTTACACCTTTTCTAGTCTTGATTCTGGATCCAAAAGTCCATTTCCAGTGAGACTCACTGACCCATGTCTGCCTTTCAACCAAAGCCAATCAACACCTAAAATAATAAATCCCAGATATCTGTATCCAAGACTTGTTAACAGGGTTTGTTTGGTACTTTTTAGTTTTACATTAATAAAGTGTTTTAGGTACAGCTGGCTTGGTGGTGGCCAAGCACCTGTTAAGTCCTTCAGGTATCATCTCCTGCTATGAAATGCTGCAGGAGAACGAATCTTCTTTACTTGGCACTGTAATACCTTCCAGAATGTTGACGGCAATACCTGAAAGAGAAACAGATGACCATCTTGAGGGATTAGCGATAGCTCTTCACAGACTTCAGAGTTCTTGATGAGAGCATTGCTTTAATATGATGTTCCTGTACAGAAATGCCAAAGAAGAAAGAATTGTGATCCTGGGGCGTAAATAGAAAACTTAGAAAAAGTAGTTCACATTGTACAGAATATTCTAAAGTCCTGGTAGCACATTTTTTGACAAATACCATGAAAGCTCACATATTAAATATTCAGTTATGGCTGCATACCTGGAAAAAAATGTGAGGGAGGTAAGGAAGGCTTTTGCTTAGCACTGGAACTGAAGCAAGGCTGTAGCCACCTCTTCTTTTTACCCCCTCCTACTTTTCATACCTCCATAGCCACATGATGAGCCTTTTTGCTTTAGACTTTATTTCAGCCTTGGCATCCAGACAAAACTGCAGCCATGCAAATGGCCGTGCCAGCACAGAGGCTCAGAGTGGCATGGACTAGGTGGAATGTTTGGGACTAAAGTAAAGCAGAATTTCTCTTAGTAACAGCAGTTGCTTTTGCTGCCTTAAAATATTTAAAGTCCTGCTGTTCCTGGAGTCCTCCGAGTACCAGGCTTGGTATTGCCCCAGCTGGGGAGCCCTTCTCTGCAACACACACTACCTAGTCAGATGTACTGCGTGCTCGCCCTGTGCACCAGGGGTTACTCTGTCAAACAAGCAGCTGTGAATTTCAGATGGTATTTAGTTGAATAAAAATGATTTTTAGCACTTTCTTGTTTTCCCTCCTGTATGGAATAATGTCCCAAGCAACAGCTTCCAATTATTATCTGTAGCTGAACTTGTACACTGTGTTTTGGCTAAGCACTTGAAGATGCAGAGTCTTTCACTGCAGACAGACTGTCATGCACAATGCATCTAAAATAAATTGTCTCCTCCTTAGTCCTGTGGGGCCAAGTGATAAGGCGTTTTGTGCTAACCGCTGAAGACATTTTTGGTGCTGAACAGCATTTCTCTTCATTTGTTAGTGCCAGGGGCTTCAGAACAGTAAATAACATCAACAGATTTTCTCATGTTTTAGCCATAATGTTCTGCAAGCCAAAGACAAGGCAAAAGGCAAAACTAAAAATGAGTTGTTTCAGTCAAAATATGATGAACACCACACATTTCTGAAACTCAGTTACAAATCATTCTGTCAACAAACTGAAATCAGTTGGCCTTCCAAAAGGGGTGGTCACCATGGTAACAAAGGATACCAGATACTTCATTTTCCCCAAACCTTTATTCATGTCATAAATGGAGTGAGAGCCCATCCTTCTTTTGCTGAGGGAACAGGAGAAATATTTTCATCAGTGCTTGTTATCTGCTGCAAAAACCTTCCAAACTTGCACATCGCTGGGGAATGTTTGCTGGAACAGGTGCTCCTGCAGAGCATCTGCATGCAGAGCTTTCACCTGAGTGTGAGCTGAGACCCAACTGGGTAAAGCATTGAAATGGTCTATAATGGATGATAAATTGCCAGGGGAGGTGAGAGGGAGAAGGGAATGTTTGGTGCTGTTTGCATATGAGTGCTGGAAGATAAAAGCAAACTTTCTCCAAAGCTAGTTATCTTTATTTCCCACGGTGAATTTATCATATTTCAAGGGCCCAGAGCTCATAAACACACACCTGGCTCTTGAGTTGCAATTTGTGTATCGAAGCCTCTTATTGTGGGGCTCCTCTACTGGCATAGGCAAAGTTGTTTTACTATTATGGTACATGCAGTCAGTTCGTTCTTAATTTAATTTTATAAGCATCACACATATTTTGTCTACAGCTCTGGTAGGCCATCTGGAGCAGTCTTGTTTTCCTTCTTTTACCTTTATTAACTCCGCACTGAATGGTAGCCCTTCACTTCATAGTTCAATTATACTAGAGAATGCAAGGAAACAGAATGAGTCAGTTCAAACTGAAAAGGGATCTTGAGCAAAGTTCCACACTCATGACTGTACCTCAGAAAAATGAACAGGTTTGAGCATTGATTTTGCTTGAAATACTTGAACAGAGTCTTTCATTGCAGTAGGCACAAGGCTGGAGTAAAAATTGACAAAAAAAATCAGCTGCCTCTTTTCTCCTTGCATTTCTCCCCCATTCTTCCTTGTTACTCCTTTATGAAGAGACTTCTTTTCTCAGATCTCTTTTGTAAAGCAGGTCTTTGCTTGGTCCTAAGCAATAGCTGGAAATGCTTCCTGATGGACTTAGTTTATTATGCTGTGTATATGTATTTTTGGCAACTATTGTGATGCCAGAAGACTGATTAAGAGAACAAGATTTTAAAAACATCCAGTTGATTTACCCTCTGACTCCATTTTTCACTAAGGTTGCCTTTAAGGAGAGAGTGTCTATTGTTTAGGCTCAGAAATTTGCATAAACAACTGTTTTAATTCCTGGATTCAGAGATGGTTTTGAAGAAGAGCATTGTTTCAAAGTTAGTTTTGGAGGCTTCCTGGCCCTCCACTGAGCCCCCCCCCCCCCCCTCCCCTATCCATCATATATGCAATGTTCTGATTGAAAACAACAGGTTTACTACACAAATAAATGTGAGGTCCTCTTTTATAACGTGAGCTTCGTTATAGATCCCATCTTTATTTGTTGTAGTGAGATGTAGTGGGATTTTCTTTTTTTCTGTTCTTTTTCCATAATTTTCTGATGAAACACTGAGTTTGAGGTTTCTTTTTTGAAGTCCTTAATTACAATTTAAATTGGCAGTATGGTTCAAAACAGGTTTTCAGGTTCAAAACAAAAAGAACAATGTAGATACATAATCACCTGTAAATTGGCACCTGTTTTAAGACGAGAAACTAAATGCTAAACAGGAAAAACTTCCATCAACCCAAAGGAAAGCACTGGCATAATAAAAATCACTTAAAAAGGAAGGTTGGGTGATTCCATTCCAGTATTCAGCTGAACCACAAAACTCAGTCTGGTATGTATTAGGTGGAAAAATGTCCCAACTCTTGTCTGTCACTCCTGTACTTTGCCATCCCTGGTGGTTGCTACTTTCACTTAGGAAGCTGGTCATTTGAGATGCTGCTGAGGGCATTTGGGATGCTTTCAACAGTATGCTTTATTCCTGTAGTCTGTTTTGCATATCCAACAAGTGGGCCCTGATCACAATATTCAGACTTATAAAAGGGACCCACCGTTGGCCATATAAGCCAGTGATAATGAGAACAGCTCTCGTATCCTTAATCTTTAAACTTTTCAGAGTGCACTGGAATAATTCCTGCACGTATGCAAATATCTAGTGAAGACATTTTTAGGCCTATCTATCAGCTTGTTTTCACTTTCCTTTCTGTTTCTAGATAGTATTAATTCAGATACAGCACAATAAGTTACTGGTGAATGTTGTTTTCTTTTCGTAGTCTGAAATGGTGCTGTCATGATTATTTTCATTTGAAGAAGTGCTTTCTGCTAATGAGATAATATTTCTAGTGGAATTGCCATTTTAACTTATTAAGATCCCAACTATTTGCTTTCTTCCATATGTCTTTCTGGTTAAAAGTAAACTGTATAAATTCTGTGTGGAAAATATACAATGAAATTTGCATGTGTTTAAAGGAGTTTAGGAAAATATTTTTTTCCACTCTGATATTGTTTACAGGTGATAGTATTTAATGTGTATATTAGTTCGTCTGTGATTTGTAGAATGGTGTAGCAACATGAGAACAACACGAAATAGTGTGGCAGAACTTCTGACACTGTCATGCAGTTGTTGTCAGTATGTCATTGCTCCTCCCCTCCTTTACATGGTAAGTATGCATTAAGGCTATTACTCTAGCTGGAGAAAGAATAGATCAAATGTCTGGTCATGCACAATAAATTTTGAATTATAGAATTCCTGAAGTTGATGGAAACCTGAATTTTTATCAAATAAAACTTTAATACCTGTAAAATTACTGGCCAGATAGACTGGGCCAGGCCTATGAGTGTGGAAGACTGGGATGTGACATCAAGCCCTTGATTGCAGAGATTTCATTTTTTATTTATTTATGGGGAGTTGGGAAGAGGAGCTATTTAATACATTATTATATATCACCAAGAAAATTTTGTTTTTTTAAACACACATTGATTTAGGCACAGGGCAGGGATGGTGTGGGATCTTTGCAGACTGGCTTAGGGAAATAGCTTTAAACAAAGGTTAAAGGAGAACATGAGCAAAATGTCAATAACCTGAACAACTATATGAATCATAATGCCACACTGCAAGGGGAAAAGCTTTTCATTTTGATAGTTTACAAAAGATGATGAAATTGGGAATCTTGTGAGATGGTTTTCAGTGAAAGATTTTATATTGACACAGAATTCAAGGTTAGGTAGATTGTGAAGTTTAAATAAGAAGGCATTATGGGAGGTAAAAAATTAGTGGGTGCTCAGCAAAGTCTTATAGTTAGGTTGATTAATAGAAAAGTATTTGTTATTTATCTGCTGTTGATTGTTCATAGGGGTAGTGCAAAAATGGGTATTATTCAAACATCCTTCAATCTGATGGAGAAAAATGTAATACTGAGAAAGTTACATTGGGTGAGAATTGCTGGAGGTATAGAGAAAAAAGGGGTTTAAGAAGGGAGATGTATAAAACTTCAAGATCTCCTGGGAGACAGTCTAAGGAAAACAGAAAATAAGGTAACCTGCTTTCAGAGAAATTACATTAACAGCATAATTTGAAATTATCCATGTGTGGAAGGACAGCAGAGGAAGATTATTAAAGATTAACTTGACTAAATCATGAACTCCCCACTGGTTTTATGTAGAAAAGCAAATTGGTTAGTTTACTAAGAACAGCTATAAAGAAGTAACAGTGATTTATAGAGAGGTACTTAGAAAACCAAGGCTCAAAATTAGATGCGTTTAGCAAGAAACATTAAGGATGACAAGAAATACTTCCATAATCGCTTCAGCAGCCAAAGGAAAACTTTGGTCTTCTGTATCAACAGAGGGGAGATTTCTCAGGAGATGATGTTAAGAGAGCCATTATTCTTCAGTCTTTTAAAAGAGATCAAATATAAACAAGAGGGTAGCAAAATTAATGCGAACAATAAAAAGACAAGATAACTTCCAGCTTGGGAAAGAACTTTGCATTTAGCACTTTGATAGTTAAAAATGTTTTCACATAAGCCCAGTATACCTTCAAGATATGGTTTTTAAAAGCTCCTTGAATGAACTTCAGAACCAGGAGTTTTCCTTTGGGAGCCTGTGGAGTTAGGCTAAAGTTGAAAGAAGTCACAAGTTTCTTCATCTTTAAAAGGGGCCTTGGAGAAGTAGGAGAAAAGCATTATTAATTTGGGCCATTCCGTTCCTATACACATTTCTGAAACACGTAAGCTACTTGCAAACACTTGTGATTTGAGGAGACTAGCTGCCCATCAGGTGAAACAAGTCTGATTTGCCTCTGTGCTGGGAAAACAAAGCATTGTATGTAGGTGAGAAGGAGTGGATGCTCTCTAGGTTGGATTTTTTAAAAATTTTGTCAGTCTTACACGCTCCATACACTTGTAAGCTACAGAAATGGTCTGGGTAGAGCTCCTGAGGGGTGACTGCAAAGATCAGAAAACTAAATTAACCAACAAGTACTGTACGTGTATATCGGTTAATTTGTCATAGCTCTGATGTCTGTATTTTCCCTGAAGGAGGAAACCAACACAGATGCCCCTTCTGATTTCGTGTTTCTGGTCAAACAGAAGGGGTGTTCCAAAAAAGAAATAACTCTCTGTATGGCATACCCAAACAGAACTATGATAGTGTGGGGATAGTTATGAAATGCAAGCTTCACTGGTAACTTGGACGTTTACAGAATTCTGACTTGCCAAATTCATAGTCAGTTTCACTATAGTCACTTAAAGTTACCAGGGTTTTTTGTTACAGTTATTTTATCTTCCCCCCTGCCCCCCAATATTTTAACAGTAATTGGACATGTTTATGTATGTTAGAAAAAATTGTGGTTGGAATGGTTACTTGGATATTTCTCATTCAAATGCTTTTGAAGAATCTTTTGATAAAGTTAGTGATTTGAAATTACTCCACATGAGAAGCAAATTTAAAATATAAATTCTCTATTTTTTTATCCAGTTACATCACATAAAGATGTCAGTACTAGCCCATTATATGAAATAGTGGCAAATGTTTTGAAATAACTATTAGAAATACATTTTTTGACAAACTTGTGAACTAAGTCTTGCTAAACTTCAGAAATAAACTGACTTCAAATCAGAGTGGAAAGAGAAAATTGCCTTTGGCATGAAATGGTACCTCTCTGGTAGAATGGCCTATTCAGTATTGGTGTGTACATTAGATATTTACATGCATATAATTTTCATCTTTCAATGTTTTCTCAATTTTTATATTTTCTTTTTCTTTGAGATTATTTTACTTTTGAATAGCTCTCACTAGTTAAATTTTTTTGTTGTGTCTTACGTGTGCTCCATCATATCACTCCGAACATCCCGTCCTTCCTTCTTCCTCCTGCTTTATATGCTGAGCTTGATGTCCCATGGTATGGGATATCCCTTGGCTGAGCTGGGGACAGCTGTCCCGGCTGTGTCCCCTCCCAACTCCTTGCTGGTGGGATGAGGTGAGTAGCAGAAAAGGCCTTGGCTCTGTGTAAGCTTTGCTCAGCAGTAATGAAAATATCCCTTTATTATCAATACTGTTTTCATCACAAACTCAAAACACAGACCCATACCAGCTACTATGAAGAAAATTATCCCAGCCAAAACTAGCACACATATCTTTCTGGGAATTGTACATCGTTCATTATGACGCCTATCCCTCAAAAAATGTGTTATTTGATGACAAACATCTTTTGTATCACATTTCAGATAAACTTGGTCCTTTCACTTCTGTCAAAATTCTGTCTTTTGATCTATTGATGGAAATAGTTGACAAGAACCAAGCAATAACCAAACCTATTTACAAAGAAGATCCAGAAACCCTTTTGTTCTGTTCATGTCACTGTTTGCCATCTCACATAGGACCTGTAAACAAATATGTCAACAGTCTTAAGGAGTACTTACCTTCAGCTCGATACAAGAGGTAATGAATATTAGCACAGGGGTCTGTGGGGTTTGGGGGTTTTGGTTGGTTGATTTTTTTAAAGCACTGTAACAGAGTCCTTAAAATAGAGGTTAGTTTTCTTTTAACAGTCAGAAGAAATCATTGATTTTATAGAATCAAAAGGACTGCTGACTCTGAACTAAAGGTCACTGTTTTACTTTAAGAAATTACCAAGAGTAAACCAACAAGAAATAGAGGTCTCAAAATGGCCCTTGCAAAATTTGATGACAACTGAGAACTTGATAGGGTGAAATACTTTTGGCTGATTGATTTATAATGTTTTTGTTTACTTTTTGCTCTCCATTTCCCATGGAAATACAGAGAAATGATCTTGAAGCACTTAGAAATTATTTTTCTGTGAAATGAGTGCAAAGCTATGTTATGCCTGTGTTTCATGTGTGGATGAGAGGACACTAGTGAATTTTTCATGGTCCAAGTGGGTATAACAACTGCAATCTATAGCAAATGTTGTTGACTGATACTGTAGCCCAGAGGAGGTGGGACACCCTACATGTACTCTATATGCAATGCCTTGTATGACCAAACCAAAAATTAACAATGAACTCCAGCAAATTCTCTATCAGCCCTAATATCTCTACTTCAGAAGTCTCTGAGATTCAGAGAGAAAAAGCTTGTCTTTCTCTTTAATTCTAGTCTGATTGTGTTATAAACTTAGGCTGTAACCAGACTTATGTTGCATAGAAAATAGTAGATGATGTGAGTATGAATGTTTTCAGCAGGGCACTTGACCTGTGAGGCCATGGAGAGATCCATGTGGCCTGTACGTCTCTTTTCTTCAGATTTTTGGAATTACTCAGGGAAGGGACAACTGTTCTAAAAGCTTCTTCTCTAGTTCGTAAGGTCTCATGGTGCCTTGTGAGTGGAAGCAACACGTGTGTTTTGTGGCCAAAATACAGGTGACTCTCCTTTTGAGACCAAAGGCGCATTTTGTCACGAAGTCGTCAAATTTACTGCCAATGTGTTGAGCACCAGGTAAAGTTGGGTAGGTCCAGGTGATGCTCTGTCAATGAGGATATGGTATGGGGAAGACAGTCCCATATAAAATAAGGTTGATTTTAGACTTAAACCAGATGAGCCTGCTCATACTTTCTCTGGAGTCCATCCTCTAGAAGTTTCTGCCAGCTGATGCTTCATGTCAGGCCATGCAAGCTCAGATCATAGATCCTTCCTGGGAAAATGAGGAAGCAGCTGTGCAGAATAAAAATATGTCTTTTTAGAGGTTATTTTTAATGGTAATTTCTGTAAAATTCAGCAATCAGAACTAAAACGCTGCCAGATTTGCGGTTTGGTGGCATTCATTTAGATGGTTGTGCCAGGTAATTTTGTTAGACTTTGACATGACAAGATTGAATTATAATTTTCCTATATGATCCATACTCCCTTCTATGCACAGTGGGATATGTGGAAAGTTGGTTGATAGCAACATTTGAACTTAGTTACTTCTGTTTTAGGAAACAGAAAAATCACGTACAAGTATTTCAAACCTAACATAACTGTTAGTCAATATTAACTTTTTAATACTGACAGTAAAAGCAATATAGTTAGATACCATTAAATTTAACTGCATAGGTGTGTAGAACTAGGTATTTAATTTGAAATTAATAGTAGAGTAATCACTTGCAAAATAAATCAGTTAGGAACAAATATAGACATATATAAAGCATTGCATGAGAACTAAAGGTTTTATGGCTGTTTAATGTGTTTAATATTTATATACCATTAACATGCTGTGATTAACATACTATTAAATCCTAAAGGATAACAAATTGAACCAGTTAAGCTGCACTCCCTTTCTTCCCCTGCATTACTGCAGCCCTACACTGTAACTGGTTAGCATTCATTATTTATACAGTAGATGTTTCTAGCTTTTTTTCTCATATAGTATCTCTGCTTTTTCCTCTCTGTGGCCTTGTTTTTCACTCCAGATACAAGCTTAGGCCACAAAAAGTAGTTTTGCAAATGCCTGCTAAGTGTTATCAGCTGGTGCAAACTCTTACTGCTGATTACTGAATGTATTCATTGCACATTTGCAGTTTTGTATGGGACTTCCCAGTAAATTGGACTTAGTGACTTCAGGGGGTGTAGCAGGATTGCCTGTTGGGATATATCCTCTTAGAGCATGAGTAATTAGAAGTACAGTAGGGGATAAAAAGAGAGAGATAGAGATTAACCAATAAGACTGTATTTGTTAGATCAATAGGATCATGGAATCTTTTTATTCTCTCAGAGGTAAGAGCCTGCTAATAGAAGCTAATTGGCTTTATCTTATTGCATTAAAAGGTACCATTCCCTGTCCCTCCCGACTCAGGATCTCGGGAAGCTGGGAGCCCAAGGTAGCTTTCTCAGCTGGCTCTGTGAGGGTGAGGCACAGCCATACGAGTGCTGTGACCCTGCTGATGTGACAGGTACGGCAGGACCCATGTCGGCTGTGTCTTCTCTGATGCCTCGGGGTCAGTATGGGGCCCGTGCCGCATTGTGCTTCTCACTTGTGCTCGCCACTGGTGGCTCGGCAGCACAGTGGCAGATGAGCAGGGCACCCCTGGGAGCGGTGCTGACAGGCACAGCCACCCTGAGGAGCAGCCCATCTGCTCTGCCGGTGGGCTGCAGCCCCGGCTGCCCACGGGGCTCTGTGTCACCTGCCGTGTGACAGCCACTCTGGGAGTGACTGCCTCAGCCTCGTGGGACATGTGTGAAAAGCAGACCCTCGGAGAGTGTGGTGAGAGCCACCCCCCATGCAGTGTGGCCACTTTGCTCTGAAGACATTGGCTTGTTTGTAGGCAGACTCCAGGTTAGGAAAAGAAGTGATGAAGAGAATGGGAAGACGGTGATGACCGATGCCTCAAGAAATTGCCTCCTCCAGATGGCAATCTGGGAGCTGAGCAGAGGTATAGAGATGGAGCCTTCAGTCACTGTAGAGAGGAAAATGAGATAATGAGGAGGAGGTTAGTGAGACCTTCTTCCCAGGTAGAGCAGGAGAAAGTCTAGTTGCTCCTGGGAGCTGTGGGTGTTCTGTGTCCCAGGGATGGTGCTGTGATGGGGCACTGCATATCACTCCACCTGAGGGCCTGCTTAGGACTTGAGTTGCAATGTATAATGTACCTGGATGACATGCAGTCTTGTCCTTTCCATTATCACAAGCTTTTCAGAGTTTTGGTATTTGGTTTATTCTTCTTGCCCCCTGTTGCCCCTGTAACATCAATAGATCATTTTGTTTCTCTAACCACTGTCAGTAGTGAGTGATCTACAATTTTATTTCCTCTCTGTCTTTCATTCTGTTACCATCCAGCTACAAGAAATCTGTATTCTTCTTCTGTCTTTTCTTTGCATTCTTTCATGAAAACAAATGGATCATAGCAGATATGCAAAATTACATGGCACACATATTTAACTTTTCTGTATTTGGAATGAGCCAATAAAAGGGGCTAGTGATAACACTCTTCAGTAGTCATACTGGTGTTAGAAGTGTAGTTGAATTCAGAATTACATTTGTAATTTTAGATGATCATATTTTTCATATCACCAAAGAGGCTAATTACCTGTTCTTGTGTTACAGGAACACAATGGGTGTGCTTTGCATTAGGGCTGAAGAGGGAAAGTTCTCTCCATTTTTCTGCCAAGGCAAGACAGCTTCTGGCTTGATGGGTGTCACATTAGTTTGCACCTGCACAGGAGCATTCAGTTTTCCTATTTTACTGGGCACCTCCCTGGTTATTCCGGGGAGGTGAGAAGATAATTTTCATTGTTAATACTATAGTGTAAGAGATGTAACAAACTTTTAACTTTCCATTATCCAATTGGCTGGTAAGTCTTTTGTTGTTGAGCTGGTGTTTCTAACTGTTTTTGTCTAACCAAAGAAAGGGTGATTTCATGCCAACTCATTCAGAAATTGATAAAACAAAGCATAATCCTTTAGGGTGAGATGTAAAGTTTGAGCTATGGCTTAAGGAAGATCAAGTGTCTGTTTTTTGAGTTTAATGTTACCAATAACGAAGTTTTTATATTCTTTTAAAACAGAGAATTCTGACATGAAAAATAACTGCACAAACAAGCTTTTATTAACTCAGCATAGGGTTGACTTTTCTCTTGTCTCTTTGATTTCTGAAATTGTTGGCTGTCAGTTTGTCTTCTCCTAAGACATTTTTCTGATATATAGGAGTGAATGTTTTCGTTGTCTCTTACAATCAGAAACTTTTACATGCTGGACTGGTACTGCCAACAGAATTAATGTGTTTAAGACTTGAAACTTCTAATTTCTTTGGAGAGAAAGACAGAGCTTCAGTATGCTTTGTAGTATATTGCACATTTTATAGAAAAACAATAGCAGAAGATCCACAACCAGAAATAGTTTATAGCATAATGAATAAAGTTGACTCAACTCTGATTTACCTTCTTGCCAGAATCTTAGGTAGTTGCTGTTAGTAGAGAGCTGAGAGCTCGATTTACAGAGGCAGAGGAATTACATCTGTTTTGTAGATGCTGGAATAAATATACCACAGAGGATTAAAACAGTCTTTGCCCAAGGTCATGAAATAATTTAGTGAAACAAGTTGTGTGTAAACATGATATCTTCTACTCATGTGTTGAAATGTGACAAACCACTCCCTATTTTCTTATATTCAATATTACTAGGCCTTTCTCCTGTCACTTCAAATTCTTTCTCTATTCTTATGCTTTTTTTCCTTTAGGCTGTTTTTCTTGTGACAGTTTTATGTCCACATTTCTTTGTATACATGTGTTACTGTGGTGTCTGAACATCAAATACACAGATAAGTAGAGTTGATCTAGAAAAACACAATGAGAAAACCCAATGTTTGTGACATTCTAGGAATTTAATTAAGTTAATTAAGTACAATTTCTTGTTGAAATTATTACTATTCTTTAAGAACACTGACATATACTCTCCAGAATTCTTTGCTGTCACTTAAAGATGTCTACAATAAATTGTAAGTGGAAATATTACAATTAAATGTACTGTTTAGAAATTAGAAACTGGTTCTCCCATAAAACCTTCAGATTTTAGGAGCCTAGCAATCTCAAATGGAAAAAATGCTGGAGAATTTTCAGGACATAAACTGTCATTGTTCTTGCCCCCTGCCTTTGGGCCGTGTTGTTGGGCTCTGTCACAGCAATAGTGCCAAAGCATGGAAGAAAGAAACTTGTCCTTCAGGAGGGTAAAGGTTGCTGGACCCTTGATGTATAACAGGTAGTAGCAGGTTCCTGTAAAGTGGGTCTTGGTTCCTGCTATCTCACTGTCCTTTCTTTTTTTTTTCTTTCACTTTCTTGAATAAATGATGATGTTTGGCAGTCTGAGAGAAATAAACGTCTCTTCTTTTGTACTCTTTTGTAGTGTTTTGTTGTATCACTTTCTCCTTTGTTATGCTCACTGCACTGACCGTCCTGTTTTTGCTTCTTGACTTGTCTCTATCTGCTTTTTATTGTTGTTGACTGGGTATTTTTGGGAAATCTCCTAAGTCATTGCATTTGTCCTTGTACTGGGATAGTTTTCTGGGACACTGTTTGCATATGACATACAGTATTTGTGCAGCAGCATCTTTTGATGGCATGGCCATCCAGAGACTCTGTTGACTTTTATGCTTTGCAAAGGTTGTATGCTGTTTTATTTTCAAGTTAGACTTGCAGTGTAGAAAAATAAAACCTTTGTTAATGCACTGTCTGACATGTCTTTGGTCATAGGGTTTTCTATTTGGGCTTTTTCTTGGTTTTATTTTTTTTATTTCCCTCTATTTAGGATTTTGGTAAGAAACCGTGCTCCTTTTCTGTGATGAAATGTTAAAGATTGATTTTTTTCTAGTTTCAATATTAGCTTTGTACTATTTTATCCATGTGGAAAAAATCTTTCAGACTCAGCAATTTTTATTTATTTAATGATCAATCTACAAACTATAGTTAAATGAGAGAGTTTAATTCTCTTGGGAATGACCTCAAAGTTTAAGTTCATGTATTTGCATCTAAGAAAATATAAAAATGGAGTTTTCAATTGGTACTGCATGCCTGAACTGCATTTTGTCGTGTCTCAGTTGTCTGTAACATCTTCAAATGACATGATCCTTATTACATATTCAGCACTGAGAAAAATGACTAATTTTGGGGGTAGTTTTTTGGGTTTTTTTCTGAACTTGTTGGTACTTTCAGAGGCTTTTTAGAAAAGTGGTTGGGCCAGTGTCTTAACCAACCCTTCTGTAAACCATTAGAATGAGCCTCCTTATTTCTACACAGGAAAGGAGAGGGTAAGTAAGACTAACTCTGCTTTACTGGGGATAGTTTGATTGAAGTAAAAATCAACATTGGGAATAGGTGAGTCAGTTGTTAAGCAAAATGTTCCAAGTAACTTCTGTAGGTTTAGGCTTCTCCTTGCCAAATTGCTGGTGAAATATAAGGGAACCAACTGTCTCCCAGACAGAAAAGGGAGGGCGCTTCTCTTCCCAGTTCTCCTTCATACTCCGTGTCAGATGGGTGATTGCTCGCTGCACTCATTACCTCCTGTCTGCTCTGTGTGGGCAGTGAGCTCTGTGCCACGGCTCTGCTCAAGTGCCAACACGTGCAGCAGCTCCGGTGTGTGTTGGAACCGCTGTGTGACAGTGACAGAAGCAGAGTTTGTGCTGCACACATACACCATCAGGAGAGAAGTTGGGAGGTTTGACACAAACCCAAATGTTTTAAGCGTTTTTCAGCAAAAGGCATCGCCTTCTTTATGCACTGCCAGGAGAGTTCTACTGCTCCTACAGTGCCGAAACACCTGCGAGATTGTAGGTGAAAGTGGGAATTTAGCAAGACCAGCAAGGTTACAGTGTTGCTCAGTGTGCTGCTTTCTTGGGACACTGAATGGCTTCTCACAGCTTCATAACTAAAATGCAATGAGGGTATTTTGGCAATACCAATCTCTTGGTATTTTTTTTTTTTTAAAGTAAATGAGGAGGGGAAATGTAATGGAGGCAGTATATTTCAGTTTTATTTGCTGATAGAGCCAAGTGGTCAGCAACATAAAGATGTTGATCTCTTAGTAGCAGCTCCTGTGGGTAGCAAAAGCACGTGGGAGGTGAGCTCACAATCACAAACAGAAATGCCTGTTTCCTGCTTTGTTGATTAGAAGGAAATTTCCATACTGTGTTACAGCTGCGTAAGTTGCATTCTGGTGTGCTGCTTTTGGTGAAGTCAAAGGATGTATTTATGCTCTGGAAAGAAATTTAATGTTTGTGACAGATGCAGAGGTTGTGTGGCAGCATACTTTATGGCCTTCTTTTAGAGAAGACTTCTTTTCAGGGATGATTACTCCTTCTATCTTCTGTCAACTTTTCCTGTATTTAGAAGTTCTCAAAGATGTATGTGTATTTGGGACCCAAAGCACCAGACATCATAGTAGGATCTTGAATCAACATGTCTGCATGTACTAATTTGAGAAGCATTTGTAGGGAAGCAACAAAATTTCTTCCTTTTATTTCCTTGTGCGCTTGAAACCTTGCTTGGCAGTAACTGTTTTCAAAGAGAATAGCAATATTTTTCTATAAAATAACAGAAGAGCTAAACAATACCAAGGATTGTGCATCTTTCCTCCCTTTCTCAGCTGCTTGCCTTTGGCTTAAATTACAGGGATTAGTTTAACACTGTACTTAAAATTGTAGTTGTGGAGAAAGTGGGAGTCCTGTAAAAAAAAATGCTGTGAAATACCCTCCTCCCAGTTTTCTTTCTTCATACCTCTCCTGCCATGTTGAGTAGCCTTAAGCTTTGAACTGTGGTGTTGGAAAAACGCTGTAACAAAGATAAGAAATATATCTTGCCCCATAATATTCTGCCTATCTTCTCAGTTAATCTGAAAGCTCTCGATGGCATGACAGGAAAATTTTTGTGTTGTCTGATTGCTTTTGGAAGTTTTGTGCATTTATGCAACTTAGAAAATAGTGATGTGGGGATGACAGCTGTGAAAACTGACGGGACTGCTACTGTGCTGTTCACTCATTGGGAATGCATTGCTAGAAGTTGGTTTCCATACGATGGTGTTACACGGTACCTGCCCCAACTGCAGAATCACGTTTTCCAGAAAATGAGGTGTTTGGTTTTCAGAAAATCGATAACTACTCAGGCAAATGTAGCAGGTGATGGGCCTTTGACAGCACTGTGGTGCTTAGGTTATAGTTTCTCCCTCTCTTGTTCTCTCTAAGTCATTATGCACAGCAGTTTTGCCCAGTGCTGCTGTGCTGGGCCAGTTCTGTTCTGGTATGAGAGCCCTTTGGGTCATACCTTTGTGCTGGAGGGGAGTCTAATGATTATGTATCATTACCTGGACTTGTATTGTTCCAGTTCTTCAGCCTCTCTCTGGAGGTGCTCTTTTATGGGTAGTAAAGAAAATAGTGCGACAGTTACTTTACAGTATTAAAAATCTCATAACACACAGTGAGAGCACCGGCGGTTGCCACTTACTTTTAGTGCAATTTCCCCATTTGCAAGGCTATT
This sequence comes from Scytalopus superciliaris, assembly GCA_013400415.1. Taxonomy (NCBI): domain Eukaryota; kingdom Metazoa; phylum Chordata; class Aves; order Passeriformes; family Rhinocryptidae; genus Scytalopus; species Scytalopus superciliaris. Next base: position 802,732 of record VXBX01007125.1, read on the forward strand.
TCATCATCTTTCAGCGTTTTCATTATAAGGAATGAGTTAGAATACAATTATCTGAGGGTTTTTTAATGATTATGATAGGTCTCCTCATTTCCTGTCCTACAATTGCTGTAATTAAATGGCTTATCTGCATCTCAGAACTGGCTGAAAATCAGAGACTAGGCATGTGATTGCCAATCTTTACATGTCAGTGGTGTGACAACATTTTGAGGTGTCAGTGCCCTTGTATTGTCCACAGTTAAGTGGACTGATTCTTCTGCTGTGGAGAAAAATCTTACATTTAGCTAAGAAAACTGAACTTATTAAATTCTCTGTTGTTATAATTTCCCCACTGGCCTGAGAGACAAGAGTTTTGAAGGTCACAAAACTATCCCTCAGTTACTTTGCAACATGGGTTCATATGCAGATGGTTGTACTTCAGTGTCACTCTTGGCTACAAATCCACACAGACAGGAAAAGAATAGAATAAAGTAATTGTTCTGTCAAGGTTAATAATCTTCATTAAAATCTGATCTGTTTAGTTGTTATCTTTCAGTTTTTTAAAAGGCTCATAGAAACCAGATTATCAATAGTGTGTTATACAAGTCTTTTATTAATGCTGTCAGTTCATCTTTTCATGAGAAACTGCATAACAGATTGGCTATTTCTTCATCTTTTGACTGATTAGTGCTATTTTTCAATGGAAAGGCAAATACTTTGCAGAAATTGCAGTTTCATGCATTGCCTTGAAATCACTGTTTTTAGGCTGATCAGTTAAATTTCTTTCTTTGGTCTAATTAACATGAGGTTTGGCGGTGACAATTTTGAATTGCTTTGTTGTCCTAATTTTGATTTATTTATTCTGAAGGAGGAAGCCATGCAGTCAACCCTGAGACAATAGAATATAATATGAAATTTATATTATGTTCACCCCAACCAGACTAATTTTTGGAAGGAGTCATCTGATTCATTTTGTCAAACTTGACCCTCCCTAATATGGTCAATCATGTAAAGTCCCAGAGAGAAAAATCTTAAAAAAAAAAAAAAAGAAGATGAGTGTGCAATGTGAAAGGAACTATCAGAATGTCAGATTATGAACAAATTTCTTTATTTCAGTGATACTGAAGAACACAGCTCACAGAACTTGAACAGTCCCAAAGCTGCACACAATAAACAGTCAACTTAGGCAGGTTAACCTAGTTCTGTTTTAGGGTTTTGTGTGTTGTATGCAAATATTTCAGAAAGGAAGACAGAGCCAGATGCTGTTTTCCTTTTCTCTTAGCACCTGAAAGTGTTCAAAGACATGATTGGTTAGGATTGGCTTGTCAGAATCTGCCTGTTGATTTTTCTACCACTTTGTGTTTGTATGTGGTTTTTGTGGTTTACTTTCAAATTCAATTCAGACTTTTGTGTCCTCGTGGAGCAAAGATTTGTACAATGGAATTGGCTTGAACTGAGAAGAACTTGCGATTTTTATGGTTTCTATGAATATAGGCATGATTTTCTACCTTCCTGCCCAGCTTGGGAAGTCTGTACAACAGAGGTTGATGTTTACCCAGCCAGTAACTGAGACTTGTCACAGTATTTAGATAATGTTGGCTCACTCTGTCTTTGAACCATTGACCTTATACTGGGATGAAAGAAGAAGCTGTCATGATAGAATATAGTAAAATTCTAGTAAAATCATAGTGTATCTTTAATTGAAAGTTTAGCTTATCTAATGTATGCAACCAGGTGGTACATGCTTAAATCAGTAATGGTGTTTCATGTTATCCAGCCAGTGCCCTTATTATTACTTGAATGACAGTTACCTATGGGAATATCACCACCTCCTCCACTAAAAACCCTCACCATTCCTGCAAATAACTAGCAGCCTAGATTGGATAGAGCAGCAAATGTGTAATATCCAGGCCTAGGCTAGGCACAAAAACTGTACAATGAGAATTTGACTTGATAACATACCTGATTTTAAATACAGAAGTGCATGTACTTTTTCTAACAAAAACTAATCAACAAAATATTAAGGCAAAAATAATTTTAGTTAGATCCCTTTGTTGTTGTATAGTTACTGCCATTGAGAGATACTCACCAGTTCTTCAGCTGTTCTGCTCTTCATCCTTTTTCACTTCCCTCCTGAACATAATGTGTGTGATTTCTGCAGCTTCCTGTAGGTCAGCTGTTGCAATAGAGAGATGAAACAAGTTTTGGAGGTTACTGAAAAATTTAGCAACACAAATTTGATGCTTCTGTAAGCTGTATTCCTGCTAAGAATTAGTGATCCTGGCTACAGGTGGGCTTTTTTCCTAAGCCTCCTGGAAGTACACAGGTTTTCAGGATATCAGGGGCTTTCATTTATAACTCCTCATTTATGTGTGCAGATGTTACGTGTCCAGATATTTTTAACTGTCTCTTTGAAAAACAAATAAAAAACATGTATAGAAAGAATATACAGGACTTTTCACAAGGACTTACAGGGGAAGATCCCATTTCAGTTTATTGCTTCTTCAGTTGAAGATTGTGATAGAAGTTGAAGAATGAGGTTTGTTTTGGAGAGAGATGGAAATATGATTATCCAATAATTTTCACTATGTGATTCTATTTTCTAAATGTAGAACTCAGAGAATATGTTTTAGTCAAATAGCTGCGCATGCTCTGCAGAGATACTCTACCAGAATGCCAGCACAAGGCTATGCAGATGCTTGATTAACATTTAGCATCTTTTCAGCTGGGTTTTTTTTTTTATTTCCCCCTCCCCCTCTAGTAATTGAGGGTTTTATCACCATGTCTACAGCTCTGTGTGTTCATCAGGCTCTCAGATTCCTTCTCAGATCCAGTGCCTCCCTCCCCCATTCTCTCCCAGCTCTGGGTTCTCTTCTGACAGCCTCTTTTCCTTTCTCAGTGTGCTGCTATTGAGCACACAGAGCTGTACTGATTTCCCGTGGCGTGCAGCTCCCTTTGTCCAGCACAGTCCCGTCTGATGTGTCTGCACTGTGCCATCTCTGTAACTGCACTCAGTAACAACATAGCATCTTGCCTCCAATGATATTTTCTATACCTGAAGAGCATGATAAGTGAATATTTGACCTTATCTCCTAGTGCAGGAATTCAAAGTGTTAAGATAGATTTACTGGTTTTGTGGCCACCTGTAAATTATTTCTGTTCATTGAAATATAATTAATGTACTTTTGACCTATTAGGGCATCCATAGCTGCAAAGCTAATTAACTAGGAAATGATTTTTGTATGCATACAGGTGCACTCATTTAAATGTCACTGATTTAATTTAATAACACACTGTGAGTTTAGACTCGCTGCCAACTCGATGGAGTTGTTTGTTTCTTCTTTAATTTATACTTAGTAAGATTCATTGCCTCTTTTTTTTGTGTGTCTCTGAACAATTCAGATTATAAATAATTTTTTTCGTTTATGAAAAAGGTGTTTTGGTTTTTTGAAGTTGGTGATTAGACATTTTGAAATAGAAACTATTGTTTAGAAAAAAATCAGTTTCAGTATTCGGACAAGAAGAGAAAGAGAACTGCATTTTTCTCGGGACGAGCACTTTACAGAGAAAACGTTTGCTTTTCAGAATGTCTTAATAAAGACTAAATATGGATCGGTAAGTGAATTAACATTTCTTGGAAGCATCTATATAAACAACTTAGATGTTTAATGAATGCTTTCTCCTGTATTTTGGGAGGAAGACATTCACTGTACTGATGGAAAAATAATGTTGCAGTGTGTTACGTATCTAGATATGCCACCTAGAACCTGATCTTGAGGGAAAGCATTCCCTGCCATTCCTTCCCTGTCCCAGCACAGTTCCACAGGTCAGGCATAGTCAGAAAAATTGCTTGGAAGCTGTGTGAAATAATGATTGCTGGATTGAATCCCACTGGGTTTCTTTCAGGGCTCAAAGACCTGGAGGTTGTGTTTTATTCCTGTGCTAAAGAAATCAAACCTCATTCACTGGAAGGAAAGAAAAATGACTTCCTGTTTTGGGTGCCTAAATCTGACATTACAAAATATTAACCAGATCTGAGATAAAATTTTAAGACAAAAATGCAGCCAGGCTTCTTCAGGTATATATGTTATTTACCAATATTTATCAGTATTGTTGGTAGCTTTCTTACAAGTCACTTCTAGAGGGTTTAGGGCTTTTAAATTGTTCAGAGGATTAATGCAATGCTCTTAACATCTGAACTAAACACAGTTCAGTTAAGCCAGTAATTTGTACAGAAAGATAAAGTGCTTCTCCTTCCAATCGAATTGCACTCGGCTGAATTTCTAGTTGTCTTAGCAAAGGATTTTATTGCCTACCCTCTTCACAAGAGAGCACAAGCTTTGTTACAGTGCGATCTTTGCTGTCTTAGGTTTCAAAGCTTACCCACTGTAAGATGTACCAGGCAGCGCAGTGACACTTATTCATATGAGGGAACAGTCCTTGACATTATCAGGGAAGAAAATCTGGGGTGTGGAGGGGAGAAAGTCTTGCCAAAACCTTTCTCACATTAACAGAAGACTGAGCTTTTTCAAAAAATACTTTAACAACACTGCACAAGAACCAAAGCACCTTTTTTTTTTTTTTTTTTTTTTTCTCCCCTATCTTGAGAGGTATTTAAAGTGCAAATCTGGATAAAATGTGTTCAGTTTTGTAGTTCAAATATACTGTCTTTTCAATGTCTTCCTGAAAGAAAGTCTCTCAATTTCTTCAGTATCTGCTTGGTCAAATCTGTATCTGGAATATCTACTGTAGAAAGGCAGGAGCTATTCAATTAAGGCACAGATCTTGTCTCTTGTACAGAGCCTGGGTGGCCAAGAGGTGCTAATGCAACTTAAATGGGCCTGGCAGGAGGATGGCTGAAACTGGAAATGCCTGCCTTGCTCTGGATTGCCAAATGTCATTACAGCTCCTCCTTCAATATTAACTTAGGATTCACAGCTCAAATATCTGAACAGCACCAATTCTCATCATTCTAATCATTAGGGAAGAGCCACCTAATGAAGTCACTAACCCCAAACTATTCCCAGACAGACAGCGTATTCCAAATTCCATTGGCATTTCCTACTACCACAGTGCTTGTCAAGCTCAGAGCCACTCTGTTTCTTCCCAATGATCCTTAGACTCTCTTGGCACAGTCATTTTTTCCAAATTTCTTCTTTCCAGTGCTACTGAAGTTGGGAATTATTTGTTTCTCTGATTAATTGATTGTTTTCTTCTCCCAGATGTCCTCTTTTGGCACGTATTTTGTATCTGTTTGGGTTTTTTTAAATACTTTCCTACCTTCCTCACTCCTGTTTATTGCACATCCCCATTTACCAATTAATGTCCTTAACCCTTTTTTATTGAGTCTTATATCAAAGGGAGAAGATCTAAAGCAAGTCCTTTTATTATCCCACATGCTTTTCTCTTCACTACTTTTTTTTTTGCATACTTTGAAATGTTTTTCATCAACGTCTTTCATTAATTTTGAATACAAGTAAGATAAGTCCGCCTCCCTAAGAAGGCATTTATGTAAATGTGTAACTGAGATCAGTGTTGAAATTCTTCCTGAACATGGTCTTTCATTAAAAAGTAAAACTCTAGGAGAGAATTTGCCAAGTTATTGCTGTCAAATTATACATATATTTTATGTTCTTTTTATCATAGTGTATATCAGGTGTTTCATGATCCTTCTTTATGAGCACCTGCTACTCATCAATTTCAGTCTCATTATAATCTTAGCTGAAATTTTCATTAGTACTTGTTCTGTCTTTTTAACCATAATGACCATATAGATTACCTTTATTTCATGGTCTTAACATTTGCTGAATATTTATGCCTGCATTTTTCATTTATATGGTATTTTTACCATTACCTAGAATAATAGCAGGAGTTACAAAATCATGATCTTTGTTTTCTATATTCTGTAAAGCCCTGTCAAGTATATTCATTCAAGTTATAAGCACTAATACTTTCCAAAACTTCTGATAAGCTCTTCAGCAATGACTATTTCTAGAGCCTTTGTCATGCTGCTAAATTGCCATTTTTTATTATATCAGGTGTAGGTGATGATAAAAAATTTATATGAGGTTATTTACTATGGAGGTTCACACAATTTAGTGTGATTAAGCTCTGATGAACTTAAGGGATGGAAAATGGGTGTACAGAATATTCGATCAAGTGACTTCATAGCTTATGATTTCTATAATTCAATAGTCATAATAATTGAAAATAATATCCATGAAACTTTTACTTTCATGCTTTCTTACACTTTAGATTTACACATAAAACTGTGTCATCTTTTTCTCCTCCTTTTGTGTGACTTTGCAGCGTTGAAATAAGCAGGAGTTTGATCTGTGAAAACAGGCAGGACCTTAATAAGCCCACCTGTTATCACCTTCATGTTTAGATACAGTTTGTTTCAGTCTAATCAGGAGGCTGCCAGGGAATGGTGTCCAAAACCTCCTCCTCACTCTGGCAGTGTTTTCAATGTTGTCCAGGAGGCTGTGAGGTTGGCTGTGAATTTTGTACTGAGGCATGCTGTGTTTAATCCCAGATGAGGTAACAAAAGAGTTAAGTGTTCATAATGGAGTTTCTCTACAAGAGACCTCCATATTTCATTGCCCTGTGTTCTCATAGTAAACAGCAAGACTTTCTTGAAGCGTGTAGAAAACTCTCAAATCATCTGGAATGACTTAAAGTTTAAAGGGAGATCAAAGGACTGTCAGCAAGTTCACTGTGTGTAGTCTGATAACTTGTTTTGTATTAGCATTTGAAAATATAAATGCCATTTCAAAGGAATTGAGAAAATGAAATTCCAAATTATAAAAAAAAAAAAAAAAAGCTTGGGAGTTTTGCATAGTGGTGGTAACAGCCCTGTTACTGCTGTTATAAAATCTCAGGGGACACAACTGTAAAGTTTTTTACAAGAATTGTCTTATGATGGCTTTGTAATACACAGCCCGCTCTTAAACATCTTTTCAGGTTGCTGCAGTTTTTAATATAAGGATGTGACTCACTTAAGATGATAAGTACTTAATAAATATTACCCAATAAATATTTCTGTAGTGGCTGGTAGTCAGACTTGATGCTTTATAGTCCTATCATGCCAGGCAAAGGGCAAAGTACTAACAAAAAATTTGGTGCTCAAGTGATGTGTACTTCCTGACAGTTGATCTCTTCTAAATTACTTATTAGTTGCATGTTTGCTTACTTTTGGAATATCTTGACTAATGTAATAAATGAAAGTCTCTGTTGCTGGGGTCTGGAGAACGGGTTATATTTTTGCCCATATCTCTCATGGGTTTTTCAAGGTTTTGGAGGAGTTCTTATTGATGAAAAGATTCTTCCAGCAAAACAAAGTGAAAGCTCAAAACTCATCTCTTGATACACTTACATAGATGCTGCCCTGTCACCAGTGTTGTCCATCACTGCTGAGTTTTTTGATATCTCTAAGGCAACTCTCATCTGATGTTACCTGGAGTCCTCAGATTCCCTTTACCCTTTTCAGCCTGGCTAAGGCCTCCCTCGGTATGCTAAATGCTGTTCAGGTTCTTGTGTTGTTACTGATTTCTTCTGGTTAATGTACTAATGTCGGGTGTCTGTATTGAGTATTTAAACCTTTTAGCAATCTGCAGTTTAATTGATCATTCAGGGCTATTTTGGGTATTTTTAGGACCTCATGTGGATATTTGGACTGATGCTTGAGTAGCTCCATTTCTTTTTTTCTTCTCAGGGAAGAATTCCTGAGTGTGGTGCTAGGCACTTTTATTACTCACAAGGAGTCTTGTGGTCTCAAGTGCCACAGGTATATGCCATCACCCTTCCTGCTCAGATCCATTTGTGCTTGAGATCACCAAGGGCTACCATGGAATATTTCGAACAGCATTGGCATAAGGACATAGATCATGTGCTCCTCTTCATTCTCTCCATGTCACAAGACTTGAAACAGACTGTTTGCCATCCACTGTGTACTACAATGTTTACCTAATCCTCCAGAATTTTGCAGTGAAGAAATAAATTTAATTTGTGCTATGTACCTCAAGAACTTTAAAGGGTTTGAAACTAAACTGTTTTCTGTAGTGACAGTTCTAAGGCAGTGGAGTACCACATGTTGTACTTTATGTAAGAAAGTTTGTTCAGAAGTCAGCTACATAAATAGCTTTTTAAAGGAAGACATTTCATGATCAAAATATTATCTCTAAACCCCGCATTGCTGATTTCAGTATTTGAAAGCAAAGGTCTGTCTCTCAATAACTGTACTTTATTGATGGTCATCCTCAACCAATTACAGTCAAACAGTACTTTTTTCCTTTGTGTCAGGAATTCAGTACCACAAGAAAGTAATTGATCTGTTTTAAAAGAAGTAAATGTCAAAGCTTACTTTCTCTAATGCAAGAGTGTCCAAATTCCCCATGGTTCAAGGTGGGCTGCCTGAGCCATTAGTGATGACAGTTGCTGAAAGAGAATACACACAGTATATTTTTGTGGTGTTGGGGCTGTAAGTGCTTGTTCCTGAAAAGCTCCAGGGTTGTGGTAGGATTTCTGCCCTGTTGTGCTTCTTGTAGCACACCTTGATTAATGATGCATCCCTAAAGGAAAGGTTTATGACCCTCTCACCATTGGGTAGTCTGATAACCACTTACTCTTCTTCCATCAGTGCATTTATTGTTGAGGCTTCAGCAACAGTGGCTTGAATACAGCTGCTGTATGGGCAATTTTCAGGTGATGCTCTCTGTAATCTTCCCCTCCAAGTTGTGCTCGTGTGTCTCAGGCTTGTGTACAATGCTGGCAGCTACTCTGGCTGGCCAGCACTTGAGCAGAAACTGTATCATGTCACATCAGGTGACAGTGTTGTGGAATGCTGTCCCTTCATTCAGTCATTTCAGAATCCGGATTTGTTCCCCAGGGAAAGGGAAGTCCTCAGTATCTCACTGCACTGAGGCACTAAATGAGTCCATGTAGTTGTATAGTGAAACTCTACTAGTCTGGTTTAGAAGACACAGAGTATTGAAAGCCTCAACTCTGGCCAGTTTAACATACTTTCTGTTGGAGCTTTCAAAACAAATTAGAAATAACTTCAAAAGGGTAAATGCTAATAATGAGTCACTTTAATTCAATAGCCTCTGCTATATCTCTGCCAGAAAATTATAGAAGTGTTTAAGTTCTTTGCATAGTCAGGGTGCTTTAATAGTCAGTCGTGAGCTTGTGTCCAAGGGCAAGCTCTGTGAACATTTATAGAAAGATTTCATAGGCATTTCATGCCTACCACAACTAATTTTAATTATGTTGTTTTAAAGAAATAGTTTAGCTTGCAATAAATGCCATGTGTGTGTGAATACTAATGTTTCATAATTTAGTTCTTAAAATGTAGTACAGAATACAGATAAGACACATAGACTGAGGGCTTGAGAAGCCCAATTCCTGTTCTAAAATTGTCATCTTCTTTTCTGGTTTTCCCTTCTCCTTGTCCTCTTCTTCTGCCTAAAACAATCAAACTAAAGAAACCACCTTTATTTGGAAGATGACAACTGACTTCACCTGATAGTTGTTTCAAAGGCTGGGGGAGATCCTGGTCCATGGTATAGTCCATGTATACACCTGCTTTGTTGTATCAGGAACAAGACTGATGAGCTATTATGGAAGACCACATACCAGTGTACACATATGCAGTTGGTATGTGCCAAACTCTGTAGAGCTGACCAGATTCTCTGTTGTGTTTGATTTATTGAAATTTATTCACATTATATGCTGTAGTTTTATTTTATTTATTTAAAAGAAATCCTAACCACTAATTATTGTAAGCTATTTAATATATAACATGTGTTTAACACAAGCTGTGACTCTCCCCTTGCCTTTGAGAGCTCGGTGCTAATGCAATGCTATTTCTGACTCTGGTTGACATGCAGTTCTATAAATGGAGATAATTTGTTTTGCCTATTGAGACACTAAGTTGTCTGAGTTAGGACTGTCTCCTACTATAAACAGTACTTAAAATGAGGTGACTATAACCTCAGCTAGTGTTTCTGAGTACTGTTGCATACTAATGCTTGCAATACTTATCAACTGCCAAAAATGAAGGGTTTTCTTTTCCTTTAAGGTCCCTTGCTGTCTAATTTTCTCTCCTCTGTCTTTGTATATTCCCAAGACATTTGTGATTTCACCTCCTTTCTTCACATGATTTTGAAAGCTCAGACCTAATATATTCAGTAGTAAAAAGCCCAAGGCAGCAGTGTTGCATAGGCAATCAAATATTCATGCTTTTTTCAAATATTTATTTGTATAGTGCTAAGAAATTAGAAGACAGGAATGTGACCTTTTCCTCTGTGTGAGTGAGGACAGCTATCTGACATAGCAGCACCTGTAACAGGTTTTAAAAGTGAAATTACATGGATCTAACATTGTTATTGATTTATTTCTTGGTGGTCCTTCTGGTAGAGGGCTCTGAGGGTTTCAAATAAAGCTTATCTATCAGGATTTATGTGTGAGGATGTTGAGAATTTGGGTTTTAGGTGAGCTTCTGACTTTCAGACAATGCACTACAAATTTTAAAGTTTAGGAATTAAATTTTTTATTTGCCATGTGCATTTTTGTCTTGGATCCTGTCAAAAGATTCTTTTTCATGTTTAAATCTCTACTGTTAGAGATACTGTTGTTGCATACTCGATTTGTGAAGGCAGAGACTGATGTGATAATTTAGGGTTACTTGTAGGATTGTAAGAAGAAATCCAGCACCTCATGGGCATATTCAGATGTGAAGTAAAGTTTGGATGTGTAAAATATTTTGGCTCAAAGAACAACAGGAGTATTTTCTTTTCAAACCTGTAAAGTAATTACTGTCAGCTGGAGCTGTTAAGGTGAGTACAGACCCCGGGGACTTGAGCTGGAGATTCATTCATGAGGGAAGAGGAGGATGCTGGGGTTGAAATCTGTTGTGATCACAGGTATTTAGTAAGTGTATGCTTTGTGCTGAATGTCAAGTACAACAAGGTTACTTCTGGTTCTCCATGGAGTATTTGTATGCTATCATAGCTCTTGCAAACAGATTATTCCAAAACCAGCTAAAGTCGATAGAAAGATACTGTGTTTCAAATGGTTTTGCCAAAGAGCTTCAGTCATTTAAAAATATCTATGAACAAAATCAGGTTATTGTGATTGCAAAAAGCAAACACCCCCACCCCCAATTGAGTCTTCCTAGTTACCTCAAGAGTTTGTTACAGAAGCCATTTCTAATACTTGCAAGTTTAATAAAATGTGGCCATACAAATTAACTGAATTCCTGGATTTGGATTGTTTGCTCATTTCTTAAGCTTATTATGCTAATTTTTTTCTTGTATTTATGTTCCTCTTCCAAATAAGAAAAGTGGGAATTGGAATTTGATTCTCCTAGGAACTGTGGCTGCATACATGGATGTCTTCCTTAGCACAGAATGTAATCTTAAGGACCTTAAGTTGTTTTAATTTTTTTTTTTTTTCATTTCATCAAGGACTTCAATCTAATGAAGCCTTATTGGATATCGTGGAAATTAGAAAATGATACAAGAGTGGAGCAAGTATTATTAGAGCCATAAATATTAATGATTCTAACATGTTCATTATTTACATGCTTATCCTAAAAACCTGTATTAACGCAAAAAGTCAGAATACTTTGAGTTTTATGAGTTTTTGGGAGGACAGATTTGAAGGTATACAGGGATTAAGTTTTGCTTTTTCTTCATTTTGAATTCGTTTTCTCTGCAAAACTGAAATGGGAGCATACAAGGGGCAGAAAATGGGGTATACAAGCAATAATTCCTTCTTTCTTCCTCTACGCTATTGACTTTATCAGATGTCAAGTTTTTGGTATATGCTGTCAAATTTTGCAGAGATGGCTTATCTGTGTCAGCCCGGTATAGAGAGGTGCCAGGTGAGACAGGTGGGGGCTGATGAGTGTTCTTCCACTGAAAGTTTTGGTGGCACTGCTGTTCTCCTGTAAAAGGTTCTGATTCAGTTAAATCAGCTTGTCTTTTAGCAAAAAGTTTTTTGCTCACTTCCCTCACCTCATCCCTGTGTTTGCCTGGTTTGTTTTCTGAGTACCAGTGTATTAGGCAAGTGTATTTTCAAAGCAGCTTTTCACAATTGACTTATGCTTTCGGTTTTCATTTGAATACTCCTTAGCATGGCTGAAACTTCAGGGTTATGTCAAGGCTGGTTCAGAAGCACAGCCCTGTTGGTGAACAAACCTCGGGGCAGCCCTGACAAATACGATTTGCCTTGCTGCAGTCTCTGTATGTTTACAAAGTATTATTGTTTTGACAGTGTCTTGGAGGATATGTTTTTTTTGTAAGGATTATGACCAGGTAGTCCCAATTTACCTCCAGATGGTCATATGTCTGCCCTCCATCTTAAATTTTACTGACATACACGTTTTCCTGTGTGTCTTCAGGTAAAGGATAAATGTCTGTGTGATGGAAGCACAGTCTAACCTGTCAAAGGAGCTATTTGTAGAGTAATATGCAATTCAGAGTAAGGTCATTAAAATGCTTTTAAAAAAATTACTTGAGATATATTCAGCTCTTTAAAACTACCAAATGTATCTAACAAATAATTTGTCTTTAGAATGTAGATAGTATATTCATGCTGACTGAACATGAATATTTGTATATCACTTTTCCAGGCATCCTTGAAAAGGGTTTAGTGTAGCTTGATAGGAAAAATTCTTGTGCATGTGGTGTTTTTTACTAGTTTTGTGTTTATTTTTTTTAACAGTGTTTTATTATTTCGTAACAATAGTAAGGCTTTTCTTTCCCTTTCCCTCAAGTGTGTCATTGGTATCTTATGAAATGAAGCATGGTATACACACTAGAAAAATGCAAATTTATGCAGTCACACTGCTTTAAAAACCAAAAGTATCAGTACCTTTTCTAGAGCAGAGAGAATTCCCCATTCCTTCAGGATTGCTCAGGGGTGCTGTATTCCCATGCTTATTGCAAAACATCAGACTTGCTAGCTGACTGGTGAAATCCTGCTAACAAACATGGTTTTTACATAGCAGTAAAGATCTCCTTTCTCTTTGCCAGCTACCATGGGTTCTTCCTCTTCATCTGTCCCCCATTCCATTATGTGAACATTGCCTTTTCCACTTCTTTTTTATAAAGAAGAGATTAATGTTGCATCTTCAGTAAAAGATGGAGGCTTTAACATGGTTTGGTATATATTTCTTCTCCTGACTGGAACAGACATCTGCTCTGTGTAGATGATGTTGTCCTGAAAAAGAGGTGAGCGTTGAGTCGAGCTCTGGTGGCAGTGCTGTGTCCCTGCTCGGACTCCAAGCCCCAGCCAGCCTCTCCCTGGAGGCAAAGTGACCAGCAGTGCCCCTCCAGAGAGTCCTACTTTCCGAGGCAGAGCGCCTGCTCTCTGAGCACAGCAGTGGATCTGTTGTCATTTTGCATACTTTCATACCTAAAGTAGTAACTGACCTACATTCTGCTTTGATTTAAATCTATTCCTTTCCCCAACAACTCTTCTTCTTTTATCAGTAGTTACTATAAATTCATCTGGCAAATCACAGCAGATGTAATCCCAACTCTTTATCTTTCTTTGGATTGCATCTGTGTTGTACTGAATCTGGTAATTTGCACTGAAATCTAAGCTTTATTTTCAGATATGAATTTTTTTTAACTTTCTTTTTGCTTGCAGAATTGTTGACAAGGAACCCCCCTCCCCAAAAAAAAACCAACAAAAAAACCTCCCAAAAAACAAAACCCAACCACCTAAAATTCATAGAATGTATTAGAAAATGCTAAAGCTTTTAGCAAGACTGAGTATAATATAAGTTTATAGCACTAATGTCTTGCATGTGTCCTCTAAAATGGTATCCTTGTTTTTGTCTAGAATGTGCTAAGATTAAAAATAAGTTTAGAGAAAATGTAAGATTCTGCAGAAAAAATCATATTGCACTTTCAGGATGATTATCCAAACCTTTATTCCTCTTTCCTCAATGACATTTTTGATAGCCATGCTCACCCCTGGCCACACTTGTCAGTAATGAGAGCCCATCCTTGGAAATGGAAGACTCAGAAAGGCGGGTTTGATTTGTTTTGTGTCTGTGTGTCCTGAGAAGATGGAGGAGGATGGAGAGCTTCCTGTGACCCAGCAAAGTGCTCTAATCAATATGTTGTTTGGAGAAAAGGCACCTCTGTTTCTACATGTGTCAGAAACCTAAATCGATGTTAGATGAGTTTCCCAACTTCATGGGGGTTTGTTTTGTTTTGGGTTTTTGTTTGTTTTTTTTTTTTTTTTGCTTTGGTGTTTGTGGGGGTTTTTTTGGTCGATTTTGTTTTTGTTTTCCCACAGAAAGTTATTCAAAAAACTCCAGAAGAAACAGCTCTTCCAATTGAATGCATGTCATTCACAGACTTGTGCATATGTGCATATGCAAAACTGTAGTTTCAGAAAACAAGTTTCTGGTGAACAGTTTATAGTCACAACATTGCAAACATGTTATTTCTGCTTTTGAATAGGGAAAGCTTTGTCATTGTTTTTGTTACTCAATTTTTGTATTTGTTGCTAATTTTTATGAGCAAGATTTACAAACTTAACATGGTAGAAATGTGGTTCTGTCATAAAAAGTAAACACTGTCTTTCTGTTTATATTTTCTTGAATCAAATGAGAAATCAGTTTGTGCCTGAGAATCTTATATTTAAACTTGTGTTTTATGCTAATAAATAACATTTTAATATATATTTAAATATACAGTAGTGAAAGTAATTTGGTATGTTGTCACCACTTAACAAGTTGCTCTTGGGAATTTCATTGACATTTGATTTTCTACTGACAGTCTACCAAAAAAACAATAGCAGAAGCTTTGCTCCACTCAGTCCGTGGTAATTTACTTTTGAAAAAGTAGATTGTGCAAGGATGATGGTGATAATAAGGAAAGACATAGATGAAAGATTAACAGGTTAGCCTGGGTTGTGTTTCTGATTTTAAGAATGGGGAATTAACTCTCCCAGTTTTCCAGAGTACATGTGCAGTGTAAGGACTGATGTGCTTTCTTTTATGCGTGGCTCCTTTAGCCTGAGCACGTTCCCATGCCTTCCTATCAGCCGCACTGCAGTGAGACTGTCCGACCCCACAGCACAAACTGTGTGCAAGGCTTAAATATCACATCCTTAGAGGGGAAAGAGACTACTGAAATGTTGCAAACTGCAGACACAGCCAAGAGACTTTGATTTATAGGCTTGTTGTTCTTGCAGAAGAGACATGAATGCTTCATTTTGAGTTCTGCTTGAGTTTATGCAAACTGGGAGCGAGATAGGTGGTTTAAGGGATGAGGCACTGAAGTTTTTAATCTCCAGGTTTCCATTTCAGCTTCTGCATGAGTCAGAAGGATTGTGAAACCTTGTTATCAGACTGTTGTTTGGCCAGGAGTCTGGTTTCCTCTCTGTTTTTTATCCGTGTTACTGGCTTGTCTCTATTAATATGCAGATTAACACTTTCAGCAATGAGAAAAGCCAGTGTAAATATGGAATCTACTTTTTCAAAAATAAAAATAGCTTCCTAAGCTGACAGGAGTGCAAAAATTGGCACTGCAGGAAGCTTGGGCTTCTGCTGTCTTCTGAGCACAGGAGTTTGTTATCCAGAGTTGTTAGGCTGGAATCTTGTTAGTTTCTTGCAATAAATAATTGGTGAAATCTTGAGCCTGTGCAATTGGATGCATTTAAAAGTCTCTTAGTTTCTATTTTCTTTAGTACTTTAAAACCAGTTGTCTTGACCCATTGCAGTTCTCAAAGGAATGTGTGATTGTATTCCACTTCTCACAGCTGAAGAATATTTGAATTGACTTATAGCAAAGCCTGTATAAAAAAAGCCTTTCATGGTGAGAACAGGCCAACTCTGAATGCTCTGGCCTCCTCTGAAGTGACCATGTTTGGTTTTGTGTGTAGAAAAGATTAAAAGAAAGGTGTTTCAGAGAGTGAGATGCTTTCTTGCTAAAGATGTCCCTTTAGAAGTTTCTGTCATGGTAATGTGAGGTGTGGAGACGCAGCAAGTCCGGCCTGTACCAGATGGAACACTGCGCTAATTGGTTAATTCTGCTTTAGTGTTGGCCACCACTTGGCACCGGGGCACAGAGAATTTTACATAGATTCAGCAGGGAAGCTTCTCCTTTTTGTTATCCTGAAATACAGAATTGGCTTTGATGAAATAAACTGGTTTTGTTAGATTTTCTTCAACTTTAGCATGTTTTAAGATCCCCCTCTTTAACCCTGCATATGTATCACCTTTTTGAAGCTGAAATTAAAACTGGGTCCTTGTTTGGTTTTTTTGTTTTTTTTTTTTTCAGTAGGGTCCAGTGTTCTTTTAATACTGTTGAGATCATGGCTAGTGATTCTGCAGGTAAAAAACTGCATTTCAGTAAATGTGCTAATAATAGATTTTTGCTTATGGCCTGCCATAACTACTGACTAATGGATCTGTGGACAGGATGAGTGCACTCAATTCTCCTAATTCAATAAAGCAAGCACCCTTCTGAATAGTGGGACAAATTTATTCTTGGAATTATTCCATACACTTAAATGCACTTACAGCTGAGCTGAATTTGCACCCTAAGGTCCTATTTGAAGAACAGTATTCGTAATTTCCTCAGTTATATTCACAAAGTGCAGAGGCATATTTTTATTATCGTGTTTAAAGACACTGAGAAGTTCATAGTAACCTAAAAATTCCAGGCTTGTCTGTAACCTGTACTTGGTTGTTGTTGTTGTTCTGCAGCTCTTTGGCATAATATACCCATATTTTCATTCATTCAAGACACACAGGAAGCTTTCGCCAATCAGTAATTTAATGTTTTGCTCTCTATACCTTCTCTATCTAGTTCTGTAGGAAAATGGTAGACTGAATTAGCTGAAAAATGCCATAAAGCAAATGGTGGTTTAAAGTGTTTAGGCCAAAGTATTGCCATACTGGAAGAGGATTTACTGGTGTTGGTGAGAGGATGAACATCTGATTGTTTCAGAAGAGAGCTTTAGAATGGATTGAGTGTTGGTGTTTGAGTTAGGAGGCATATTTGGCTAATCATTTGGACTTACAAGCATACATTTCAATAGTATGAAGCGGGAAAAGTGCAGTAGAGAACACAGTTCTGTCTATTTTTAGTTTGTATCTTGGTTTCAAGTTTTATTTCAAAGTTAAAGAAAGCACAAATACAAGCAGACAATTTGCATTCATGTTTCTTCCAGTTGTAGCACTCTGCAGCCTCTTGGAATGGTGTCCTGGCTGAGCTTGCCACCCAGACAGCTGCTGCTTCTTATGTTCTTATTTGCAGGAACGTGCTATCCCAGTCTCTCTTTTTTTTAAATTTTATTTGTCCTTCCCTTTGTAACTTAAGGAACCTTAAAAGACATCTGGAGGGCTTTTCCATGCTCAGGAAAGAATGAGGAAGGACTTGGCTGCAAAAAATGAAATTGCTGGTGCAGAAGGTAATCGAACACCACAAGGTGCTGTGCAGAGCCTGAAGAAGTAATACAAAACAAACATGCCCTGAACAGGACCCTGTCAAAGTGCCTGTCTTCTGTAACACTGTGAAAGAATTCAAATACCAGAGGGAAGAAAGCTTTGAGGAGTAGCTGTTTATCACACATGCTTCTCCTTGCTCCTATTTAGAGATGCTTGCAGCCACTCTCTGTTCAAGCCATGCAAGACACATAGAAAGGCAGATTGCTTACAGGCTGGTAGCATCACACTTTTTTTAGCACAGAGAGCACTGCATTAGCTCCCTTTTAATGTTGTGCATGTCAGTACCTTGCCCAGCCAATACTGCCAACATGTTTTCCCTGGAAAGCTTTAAACAATATGAAAAAGCACTTTGGGAAAGCTTGTAAAATTCAGTCAATTTGTCACAATGTTTTATAATTTTATCACCTTAGTCAGTGGAGACTGCCTGCTGCATGTCAAACCAAAAAGTAACAAGCTGAAACCATAGTTGCTTTTACATGTTCTAAATAGTCTCTGACATTCCAAAGCCATGTTAAAGGGCTCTCTGATATTGAATGTGGTAGTAGATTCATCAAAGACTACGTGGCAGATAGGCCAGCTGAGCAGCAGAATAAATATCTGGAGGTGATTGTTCTTATTCTTCCTTGTTTTTGTTAACTGAGATTGTTATTGTTTAGGTGAATCTCTCTAACTTCTTTTAAAGGTGAGCAAAACAAGTTAAGTAAAACAAAAGCTGCTATAGATTGCTTTAAATGCATGCAGAACCAAATATGGTGAGATAATGTAGCAAATTATTTTGATAACATGAAAATTGTGTGAAATTGTTATTTTTTTATTTTAATACTAGCTGTTTGGCAGACAGGCTCCTGTAGAAAAGAATTATGTGGAATATGAGATGGCTGATTATAAGGGCTTCTAGGTTTTTTTAAAGATGAGGGTGCTATGTATATATTTATAAGAAAGCAGTATCATTTTGATAACCTAGCAAAGCTGTAGACAAGAACCAAGTGCCAAGGTAATTCTCATCTAGAAGAGACAGTCTTGAGGGGACACTGTCTGGATGTTTTTTCCTATTCTGAAACCACATTTTCAAGGAGTATTTGGTTTTATCTGAGTCTAAAATGGGCTGGCCCTTATCATGCTCCTGACTCCCATAAGACCGGAGTGGGAAGGGACTTACTGAAAGTTAAGAAAATAGAAAGGAATGTGTTGTTTTGTGACTTGATTTGGATGAAACAACAACATGAAGCAATGCCCAGGGTAGACCCTGCGTGTGTACCACTTTCTTTTGAAACCATCATGCTTCCTTTCTTGTAGCTGTTCAGAAAACACCCCAAACAACTTTTCCATTATTTTCCCCTAGTCAATACTATGTTTAAAATAATGTACTACATGAGATGATCACAGTATGTTGACTCAAATTTTGCTGCTTTTAAGGAGCAGCTGGTCTCCTACAGTCATCTTCCTGTATTCTGACATCTTCTTGCTGTACTCCTTCCAGCAGACCTGAGTTTTCATATCTTTCTTTCTTTCCTTGTTTTCGTAGAGGCAACTGTTCCGAGATATTCTGCAAAAGCGGAATGTGCGGACCTTCCTTGACCTTGACACAGTGTCGTGTCAGCCTTGGTATTTAGGCAGTGCTTGGGTTGTTGCCCTTGCTCTGCAACTGGTGTATTCCACTTGCTGGTGCAGCATTTGGTACCCTCCCCTGACTGCTTTTCAGCGAGAAAGCCACACCTCTGTATTTTCACCATTCTCTAATCCTTTGCACAGAAACTGAAATTCTCTTTCAAGGCGTGAAATGTCTGCACATATGGTAGAACAGTGCAAAGAGGGGTTCATGGCCACAGGGCAGGCTGCTCCCCCATCGGCTGCGGGAACTTAAGAAATGTGGTTGTCAGCCAGTAATTCATTTACTGATTAATGTTTTTACAAATGACAATGTATTTCCTTTTGTTATTTTTGTCACAGTTTAGTTATTACTTATCTAAAAGTCAAAGTGGGACTCAGCACAGAAATGAGAAATCCTGAGGGTGGGGGAGATGAAGCAACTACAGAAATTTAATATGTATTGCAGAGGTGGCAGGTCTGCCTCACTTCAGATGTTTCTTGTACTTTATACTGAGTTTATTGTCTGTGTAGCAATTGTCATGGAGAGAAGAAAACAGAATGGAGTGACAATGGTTATTGGGGCTTTAATAAATTTTTTCCATCTGATTATTGATGATGTTTACAACACAAAAATTAACAGCTCTAAAAGAAGTAATTGATAGGCACTCTCAGTATAATGATATTATTGTTGGAAGCTCTGTTTGGAATAAGTGTGTCTTGAAACAAATCAGGAATTGGAGATGAATATGTCAATGGGGAAAAAAATGTAATTGAATGTGATTTACTAAGTTAAACATTTCCTAACATTATAATCCACATGCACAATAAAATTGCAAGGATACCAAATCTGAATACTTGCCACATTTCAGCATATTTAAAGTATAATGATTACTGTAGCTATTTAGCATAATGACTAAAATAGTTGCCCAAAGTACTTTATTTATAGCAACATTTGTAATTAGGTGCTTGAACATTTGTTATTTCAGAGAGGAATGTCCTGTAGAGCTAACCCATGTGAAATGAGCTCTCCAATTAGTGAATTTACATATCATCCTTTTTATGTGAAAAGTAAAATAATTTTCTTTTTCTTGGCAATTTTGGTTACTATTAAAGTTTTTTTAAGGAAACAGCATATCATTACTATCCTTTGACATATTTAATTGTTAAACTCAGCTATAGTATCCTCAGGGAATGAGTATCACCATTATTTTCCGGTTAGAACTCTCCATATATTATTGTTTCATGGGGAATACTTGACATACTTTGGGTCATGAAGATGCTTTTTATTCTTATAGCTTTCCCCTTCCCCCCTTCCCCAAAAAAGAAAAATCCAACAACAGCCAGCATAAAAAGACTGACTATGAAATACTCCTCAAAATGAATTAAGTTCCTTTCTTTGCAAATTAAATATTACCAAGCCCCTTAGTAAATTTTCTCTTTATTTAAGCAATGTTAAAATTAATGTCAATCAGAAATTAAAATTAAAGATGATTGTACCTGGTGCTCATGCATGATGAAGGTTATTCAAATGCAGCAGTCTAGAGGCTGGTAAAGGTATTCACAGAACACAAAAGCTGTCCCTAAAACCTTGGTTTGAGGTTGAGGAAAACCTCCTTGGCCACCATTTTGAGTACTAAACACAAGAAATGAATTAAATATTTAGATAACATGAAGATTCTCATGACCTCTACTGAAATAGTTGGTCACCCCATGGAGGGGCTGAAGTTTCATGTGCAGAATTCCTCTCAGTCCAAATTTCTGCCAATTTTCTGTTCATGACATTGTCTCAGAGGATGGGAAACTTGTGATCAAATGCCGGTTCCTCTGTGTGGTTTGGCTCAGGCTGCTGAACTCAGGGCCCGTACTTCCCGAGGCCTGTTGTGATCACCGAGCCATTCAATGACAAGGGATCATTCCTGGCCTCCTTTTGGCTTCCCTGTGTGGCCCAGCTGAGACACTCTGGGGGTGCAGTTTGTAGCTGTTATGAGTTACATTTGTGGGTACTCGAGCTCTTCTTGCCCGGGCTGAGGACTCTGGGTGCTGACCATGGTGCTCTGGGTTCCTCTTGGCCAAGGGACAAGATTGACACTCTCATGCCTGTGTCCCTGGGGGAAGATTTCTGCATTTTAGTAGGAAGGCTTGGTTCACCCTTGGTGCAGCAGAATATCTGATTTGAAAACAGCATGGTGTGGGTGAGAGATGTCTTGCTGATTTAAAGGTGGTTTCGTTCAGATGGGGCTGACTGCCAAGGAAGAACACCACTACTTCAAGCTTTCCTTTCAATCTGCAGTGCACCTCAAGAGAAATAGAGAAGTTTTGGAACCAAGTTATACCAAAAATGAAGGGAGACAGAATTTTTCATGTGGGAGATCAGGAGTAACTGTTTCTGGCATGTGATCTGTTGGACTGACTGCTGTGTTAAGTTACTGAAAGACTGGGAGTGTTCTACTTTTGTATTAGGTTTAGTAGGTGAGTAGATTTTTAGTTTTAATGATAACAATGCTTCAGTGCCCTTCCTGTCACTTTGCATGCCTTTATTTAAGGGTTGTATTGATCCAAGCCAAGTTAGAAAAGAAAATAGTATCTGGACAAGCTTGAGTATTGAGTATTTCCTACTATGAAAACAAATCATTCATGCCCATTAGCACTGATGCTGCATTACAAAGAGGTGTGTTTGACCTTCTGTTTTCTTAGCTGTCGAGTACTGTTAGGTACTAATGTAAGTTTCTGTTTCCAGTGATACCTTATTCCTCTGTAAGGAATTCTTGTTGCTCTTATTTTTTCTGAAGAAGCAGAAAATATGGTTTCCTACAGAAGTTCACACTTTGTGGGAAGCAGGGAAACGTATGTCTTCTGCTCAAGCAGCTGAAATGTTTCTATAGCCCCTTAAAAACATGGGTAAAAGCATTGCTTTTGATCAGAAAATACAGATTTGTTGAAATGGTACCATCAAGAAGAGTTATCCAGGTCCATAATAGAATTTCTTTAGAAGGAGACTAATTCAGACAAATAGCCTTCAAGTTGTGTCTAACCATCAGAGGCACCTTGGACTAGTTTGTTTGCTGTTTTACTGAACAGGGGATTTGAAGCCAGGCTATTTAAGGCTGAATATGGCACTGTCCCCTGGTCATGGCACTTGCTGGGATAGGAGACCCTGGTATTCTCAGCTGGTCAGAATAAAACTGATCTGTAGGTAGGATTTGAATCCTGTGGTCAGCAGGCTACTGGCTGATCTCTGCATGCTTCTCTCTGCCTTGTAGTGGATGAAACCTTTCCCCTTAAAGAGCAATAAGTAGTTGGAATATAGGGTGTAGATTTTTTTTATCCTAACTTATTGGTGTATGAAAAGTTAAAGGCCTGTGGCTTTTTCTTCATGATAATCTGACATCTCTCATGTTTGGACCTTCCGAAGACACACCAAAGGAGAGTCTTGGTAAGGGCAATATGGTAACAATTTAGAGCCCTTTTTTTTCATTTTAAAGCTGTATCTTAACAGTCTATTTTAAGGCTGTATTTTGTAGAAGCAATACTATATCCATAATGGAATGTTCTAGTAGGCATTTCAGATGTGAAGTGTGAATTCTGTGAAATATTGTTTTAACTTACAGAATGATTTTTTTTTAAAAAAGGAATATTTTGATTCCCTTCCCTTTTATTTTTCATGGTTTTTTTCTGTGACTTTTTTAATGTACCTGAAAGATAATCTAAAACATACACTCAGATTTCTAAGGAAACGCATTTTGTTAAAAATTATTTCACATTTCTAAGAAAAATAATTTTTAGAATACAGCTTAACACAGCGTGATCACTTTTGAAACATTATAACACAGCACAAATGTGGTTCCAGCAATGTGACTAATTCAACCCAGCCTGATGTGTAATTAATGTAATACTTCACAATCTGAATACCTTTTAGAAGGAATAAAAATGCAAGTGCAATTTTGCAAGATAATTGACAAGTAAAATGACCTGAAAGGGATGTCATTTAACTCTCACTCTGGAGCAAACTCTGGCTGTTCATGGTTGGTTATGTATATCTCACATAGCTGCAGACTATGCAGTGGGTGCTGTCAGTAAAGGTACTGTAGGAATTGATGGCAAAACTGAAAAAAGGATGATAAATTTCTGTAGTTTAAAAAAGTCATTGAAGATAACAAAAGAAAAGATTTGCTGGAATTGGTTACTTATAACTAAACAACTCTGGTAACCTAAGATTTATTTGGAATGTCAGGTAAATAGAAGCCCATTTATGCTTTCACTCAGTCCTTGGGATTTGGCACATGATATTGAGAACTATTTTGTAAAAAGTGAGAAGAAAAACATACTTGAGTTTTATACAGGGAGAAAAAGGAGTCCATGTTCAGAATACAGTGTCCTGTTAGTTATATATTGTTAATTGTGCTCAGTCTTCTGGTAAAAGGGATTATTATTCTCAACAATATCGAATTTGGTGGTTCACTTTAAAAATTCCAAGATCAAAACCAAAAAAATTATCCTGAAATTCAACTTCCCCCAAAGGAATGAAGGTCAGAGCAGCCCAGGAGAAGAACTGAGTGGTGAGGACACGCTAGGGAGAGACATTATGTATGGTTCCTGGCCGTGACAAAAGCTCTGCTCAGATGGGATATGCTTTACTTCTACCTTACAGTCGTTATATATCATGTGAAACATAGGTGAGACTTGGAAAGGCCTCTGGAAGGGGAAATGCTCATGGTCTTTCTCAAGCCCTTCAGGCCTTGGCAGAAGAATCTGCCCAGCTCCTTTCAGCATTGTTGATCTAGTGGACTCTGCATCTGGGACTGCTGTGGGAAGAAAAGAATCAGGGCTGGGCACTAGACTAATACAGGAATAACACTGTCTGATTCACCTCAGGCTTCAGAATTGTTGCTGTCCTAAACCTTGACATGCAAATGTTCTTCTCAGTCATTGCCTAGTACCATAAAGCAGCTGCTTTCATGGCAGACTTCTGTTCTCATGGATTACTTATTCAAATACTGATAAACACAAGTGTCACGTGAAGATCTGAATAGCTGGTATGTTGCAGTATGGCTCATGCTGTGTTCAGAAGCAGACTACCAACAAAAGTAACTTCTGTACCCCTAGCAGCCTGAAAATACCCCTAAACAAGACTTACCTTGTAATAGTGCCAGGAGACTGTTTTTAAGTGTTCAAGGGAATTCTAATTAAAGGTTGTAGTCTCTATTTTAAACATGAGCATCCCAAGTGTGTGAGAAAATGGATAACCCCTAGAACTGCAGAAATGGTAGCAAATTCAAGAATGGAATGTGCATAGCAGGGAGCTGTGCTAATATAGCAAAGAAAGGCTTGTGATGGGAGGGCTATTCTCACCAGGGTTGATTGAAAGACTGTGGCCAGCTAATTATTATTTAGCAATTTGTTACTCAAACATATCAGAAATGCTGGGCTCTAGAGCCAACACTGGATAAGCAGGGGTTCTACTTCCTTTCCTAAGAACTCCTGTCTTATTTCTGTTTGGCAGTCAAGCAACTACAGTCCCTAGCAAACAAATTTCTCCTCTGCTGCAGGCCTGAGGTCAACAAAGCCTAGAGTTCAGCTGAAATTAATAAGGCTTAAAGACGCAAAGAAATGAAACGTTCCCCTGTTTTGCTGACTTAGGTGCATTTTAATCCTTTGCATTTTCTATATGCCACATTCGTGTTTTATGTGCTACACATAAGTGTCTTCTCATGCTTGTTTCTCTGAGTGCACCTGTGCCCCTGCAGGGTCCTGCTGTGCTGTCCTCACTCCTCTTGCCCCGCTGCATGGAAGAATGGGGCTCTAAATATGGTGGGCTCTTATTACAGGTGCCAAAGTAGCTTATTTTACTCTGCAGCTGGTGGAAAACACAAGTGTTTTGGGAAGCCAGGAGTGCATGGCTATGTAATAGCACTTGGCTGGACAGCAACTACATAAATAGTAACATAAATGAAGGATTCATAGGCTGATCCTCTTCAAGGCTGTGTGGTCCCATATCTCACCAAGGGTTCTCCTTGACATCCAGCCCCAGGTGCTTTCGAGCTGAAAAAGTCCATATGGCTGTTGTCTGTTTTATGTTCTGTAAAATAATTAACAGTCACAGCTACTTATATGCTTATTCTGGCATCTTCAATACGTGAACATGCAGGCTGAGGTTTTGTGTGCATATGTAGTCAGAGAAAAATAGCTCTAAAGTGAGAGATATGTTATTTTGATGAAACATCTGTCTCACTGTATTAGCATTTATACTGAAGAGCAAACTTTAGGA
This sequence comes from Scytalopus superciliaris, assembly GCA_013400415.1. Taxonomy (NCBI): domain Eukaryota; kingdom Metazoa; phylum Chordata; class Aves; order Passeriformes; family Rhinocryptidae; genus Scytalopus; species Scytalopus superciliaris. The sequence goes on from VXBX01007125.1 coordinate 828,039, forward strand.
AATCATTTAAGTACCTTTAACACTGTATTCTCATAGCTAGCAAAGGATACATCTGATTTTTGCTTTGTACTGTTCATTCCTCCTGTGTCTTGTGTAGAATTTTAATGCACCTCATTACTGTTCTCAGTTATTTTCTGGAATGTCTTAATTTAATTCCCATTCGTTCTCCCCTGTGGCCTCCAAAGAAAAGAAAATAGGTGGGGCAGACAAATTGGAAAGTAGAAAAATACTCTGTGTCAGCTTTTCTGATTGTGTCAGGTGCACTGCAGAAAAAATAATCTACTTCATTATCTCCTCCTTCAAGTGGAATACTAATCAATATCAAGGACTCAAAGAACAGTGTTTGACAAATACAGGATGCTACTGACAGTTTGCTTTTTAAATTGATAATTTTTTTTTAACAGTAACTTGCAGTTTTGTTCTAAATATTTTTAAAGTGTTTAAATCTTGAAGAGCACTGTATTACTTCTTATGCCCTTGAAAAGGAGATGTCACTAAACTGTCCTTTTACTGTCTTTTATTCCACCTCAAAAAGAAAAAAAAGGTGTTATATTTTTTCAGGATCAGATAGAGCAAAAAAAGAAGTTTTTCTCACATAATTTGTTTATTTAGAGAGCAATCCTAAGTTCTGTTATTCTAAAGGCTCTTCTTCCTTGAGATATGTTCTCCTTTCTGGAACAGTTTTTCCAATGTTTATATTCATTCATACATGGTATGTAGAGAATGCAGTAGTATTAGAATAAGTTACACTGGATGGATCAGGCAACCTTAAAACCAAAAGACAGTGCAAATATCACAAGGAATATTTTCTGCCTAAGATAATGTTTTACTCTGTGAAGAGCATTTAAACTCACTCTGGCCTAAAATCAGTAGAAATCTCCATCTCTAAAAAAAGTAACATATACCACCTTCACTCCTTTTTGATACATTCTCAGCTAAATGTGAGCTCAAGAGATCTGTCTTTCCCATTTGTCTCTTCTTTTTTCATCAGCAGTGCAATAATGGGAATAGTCTTGGCTGGATCAGATTTAGGCAGGTGACAATCCACCTTCTTAGACATGTTCTAATTGTAAATTTGGTCTCTTACTTTCAGTACAGGAGGATGAGGATTTGTGACATGCCCACTTTCCCCTTTAAGGCACATTGCTGAGAATCAGTATTTTCAGAGAGCTTAGTATCCAGCATCTGATACTGTGACAACAGGGGTCAGTTAATTAGTGTTGAAATTCTTTATTTGTGTTTTGTTCAGTTGGTTGGGTTTTCCCCTGAAAAACTGCCTTCTTTCTCCACTATTGGGAAAGAAGACTCGAACCCAATTTTAAAAACGCCGATCACACAGTTTCTGTAGTTGGTACCCTGTGAAGGTTAAATGGGGCACCTGTAAATTTTCTGTGAGCCAGTGACATGTAATTGAATTTTGTAGGTTAATATGTTTTTTGTGATGGACAATGACTGCCTCTGAATAGTTTCTCTGGCCAGCAGACAGAGCAAAAGATATGCAGTTGTAGACACTTAATATCAGATGTCATTCTGATGCTCAGAATTAAAACATTTGTCTTTTTTGCATTGAAGTTTACATCCCTCCCCAGCTGGCACACCTACAAAGGCCACGAGGAAGTAGCTGAGGTGTTTGGTCTTATCACCTCTTTATGGATCATTGCTCAGCTGTAGAAGTTCTGTGTGCTCCAGGACAACCTTAGAAATGGGGAAAAATATTTGAGAGGTGCCCTTGCTGTGCTGGTGTGCCTGTCCCTGCCTGCTTTGCACTGCAAGGAGTGGGCAGGCAGCTGTTGATGCCCCGGCCCAGAATCCTCTGGTGGGGACCCTCTGGGGACACACAGCCCTGGCTCCAGAGCCCACGTGCTCTCAGTAGTGCCACAGGGACCGAGCTGGAGCTGCCGCTTCTTGTTTGTGAATGGGACTTAAGACAGAGCCACGTGTCTCATGGGTGAAGGCTCCAGCTGAGCCAGGAAAACATGAGGTAGTGTTTTCAGTCTTTTATGTGCCCCATCACTTTTTTAGAGGGAGGGAGGGAGGGGGTAGGACAAAGTGAAGAGCTTGAAGCTCTCCTTCTGTTTCATCTGTTCAATTACACTTCACACTGCTTTATGCTCTTCACCAAAAAAAGGAGTTTTAAAAAGCAGTCAGTGGAGTGTCTGGGTTTGCCACACATGTCACCAGAAAGTAGTATAAAATCCATATTTAAATCAAAGTGCTTACTGCTCTACAGATGATGGTAAGGAAGTTACTTTATTACATAATGCCCTTGTTTTGTGGGCTGAGATCCCATTCAGTTAATTCTTTAAAAATTGACTAAAATTAGTATCCTGCATTTTGTCTAGCATACAAGTTGCATCCATGGAAGTAGAGCTCTTCAGGTCTCTTCCTGAAGTCTTGAAGAGCTCTCTATGTAAGATCACACTTGAAGAAACAAATATTTCTTTCTCAGGAAATATTCCTCCCTGTGTCTGCCCTGGAAGAAAAGATGTCTACCTCCTTGTTATCAAAGTATACTTTGACACAGTAAGAGGTGTTTACTTTCTCTACTTTAATACCAGCTTCACACGGCTTAATTCTCACTAATGACTGCAGCTTGGCTCTATGCCATGAATCCACCTATGTCTGTAGACTTTAAAAAAAAAAAAAAAAACAAAAACCCAAAACTGTGAAGAATACTGGAAATCTAGCCAGAAAAACCCTCTTTAACGCCTTTGGCAGAGTGCCTGGAAAGGAAGAGAGAACACAGAATCAAAATAAATTATAGGATTCAGAAGAGCATTAAATTAGCCTGAAGAAATTGCTTTCTCCTTGTATTAGTGACTAGTGGTAATTTGAAACACTTCAGCCCTGGTCACTTTGTTATTTTAAAAGAAATGGAAATAGAGATGTAAGATAAGAAAGCATGAATGATTGCATTTTAAAGTGGTAACTTAAATTGAATCACTTTGGTTAAGAGGAGACAACATAGCAAAGAGTTAATTCTAAGAGGTATCACAGGATATTTTAGTCTTGAAGGAATATCTGGAGATCCTCTTGTCAATCCCCTTACTCAGAGCAGGGCCAGTGAAGATAAGGTTGCGCAAGACCTTGCGAAATTAAATTTTGAGCATTTTCAAGGCTGCAGATTCCACAACTCATGTGAGTTTTAGAGGGTGAGGTGCACATTTCTCAGCACAGATCAGAGAGACAGAGTTTTGAATCACAGGTTGCTTGCAGTCCTTATATTTGTCTTCCTCACAGGGTTTTATGACAGGAGTGCATTTTGGCTCTGTTTTGGTTCGGTTTTCCCTGTTATTAAGCAGTATAGGTCTCTCTGAGCGAAGACAGAGGGGTTCGAATTGCAGATGTTCATTGTTTAAATCAGTATTGTCTGGCCATTGTGCAAATGGCCCTACCATGTTATTAGTCTTCTCTGAGGATTAGGAATCCCCCCAAAGACGTTATGTAGGTTCAATGTAATGCAATCACTAATAGTCAGTGTATGTGAACTGACTCAGCCATGCAAATCTGATCAGGTTATTCAGCTGCTGTGCTCATCATCTTCAGAAATAATTACACCTCAGAGTTTGAAGCTTCCCTAGTACAAGCACACAGAGGTGTTACAGAGCTCTTCTGGCTGCAGAGATCTTTCCACCAGGTTAAACCACAACTTCATTTTATTGTGGTTTGCTATGCCCCACCCCCAAAGAAGTTGACCATACCTAGGACAAATAATTCAGAAAGAACAGTAATTTCTGTAATTTTCTCCATGCCTTGGTGGGGAAAAAGACTGTATTAACAATAAAAAGTCATTTATGGAGTATGCAGAGCAAAGAGGATCTCCTTGTTTCAGGTGAAGATAATCCTGTGCTTATTGTGCAAATGTATAATCCCAAAGGTAAGGATTTACTGCAGAAAGGGAAATATTCACCTCAAAGGAATAATAATAAATGAAAGAATAAATGAAATGAAATTATGGAAATGAAAAAATGAAATAATAAATGAAAGCATCTTCACTCCTCACAGTTTTTTTTACAGTCATTAATCTTGGATTCATCAATCAACTTATTTCTGTTTGTACTTTTCTTGTCAGTAAATGCTTAAATGAAGAGCATTTCTAAGGATGTATCATAAAGGCTTTATAGATGTAATATTAAAGCTTTTATCCCATTGGAATGTTGTGAAGTCCAAGGGGAACAGATTTGAAAAGGACATTCCTTGGTTCTTGTCTGCCATATTGAATGTGTGAATTATTTTTTATTTACTTGCTTATTTATTGATTGATTTATTTGTTGTGTCCTATATTTATTTCACTGGCTGTGATAACAGAGATGTCCTTCAGGATTTGTTTCCCAGTATCTATCTCTTTGTCTTTCTTGATGGCTTTATTGTAAGGGATAGAGGAGACAGTCTGTTTTCCAGAAGCTGTCTGAATCAGCATCCTGCTGTCTTAGAATGTGGAGATGTGCTGCATAATGAATGCAGTGGCACAGTGGAAGAGACACTGGAGTGGAAGTTGTAATTTTTTGGGGCAGAAAGAAATAGCATAGACATGCCTGTTATTACTGGGGGAGAGAAATGAGTCTCCAGAGAGTAATTCAAAGGAAGTCTTTGGAAAGGAAAGGTGGCACGTTCTGCTGTGTTTCACAGGAAGCAAAAAGAGCATAATCAGTACTCTGTCACATCAGAGAGGACAAGTAAATGTCGAGACCTTACTTCAGGAAGGCCACAGGGATCCCTGGTTATTTATCAAGGGTATCACCTTGGTGCAGCTATGAATTAGAATTATTACAGGACACTTGTTCTACCCTGTTTGTGTTTTTTTTCTTTCTATATTACATATTATGATTTATTTTGGTTTGCTTTTGGGAGTTTGGTTTGCATAGAATGTTGCTTACAATTTCAGGAGCTTGCTAGTCTTTGTAACTAAGAAATGTTAGCATATGCCAATGTAACCTACAAATAAGTAACTTGAGGGAAGGAAGGGTTTTGAGTTTGTTTATATGAAAAATAAATGAGAGATTATTCGCAAAGAGAGATCCAACAGAAGTTTAATTGAATATTTTTACATTTAGAATGCAAGACATTAATAACAGTAAATTTAAGAATTTAATGTGCAGAGTTAAGTTGTCTTTTACTGAGAATAATGGTTTGGAGAATCTTCTGGAAAAACAAAGTCTACAAGTATGTTTTGTAGTATTTCTCTGGGATGCTTACAATGGTTCCTAAGTTTTTATGATCATCTGTTTTAGTTTGCCTCTGGGGCAGAAAAGAGCTATCCTTAGCAGAAAAGTGGTTTTGTTTTAAAGCTAGGGAACTGAAACACAAGCTAGACTGTAGCCTTCCTAAGGTGCAGGAAGATGTGTGAAACAGCAGAAAGTGGACACTCAGTTTCCCATGTCCCTGGCTCCCAAATTTATTTGTATTTGAGATTGCAGTAGAACCCGGTTGGCTGGGTTTAAACAAACTGGCTTCAACACTGGTAGCAATTTCTGAAGCAGAATGAATTTCAGTGCAGTCCAGATTACTCTGCCTCTCATCTCTGTAGGATATATCCTGTACTGAGCTTTATGAAAAGCTGGTTTCATATTCCCAGTATAACTAACGTAAAGGTGGTTTTAGAGTCTACTCACTGCACTGTATTGTGTTGTATAAACATCCCCGATTGTATAAAGGTACCACATTCCATGGAGCAACAGAATGTGCTTTTGTACTCTAAGTGCCCTTAACTTATCAAGTTCAGGGACCTGATAGTTTAACCAGAGTTTCTCCATTCTGACACAGATTCATGGGTGTGTAACATTAGTCAGGATGCTTATTGGCTGTGCCCTGCAGTTCTCCTGCTGCAAACTGAAGGCAGTGTTTCCTTACCCTGCACGGTGCATTCATGTCTGTTAAATGCCCAGAGCCAGGGGAAGACAGTCAGCCAAGCACATCTCAGTGCCTTAGACCATTGAGCCTTCGCAGGTTGGTAACATCCCTCCATGTTTATTGCTGTGAAATAAGAATGGGTATTGTACAGTGTCTACATCCTGTCGATGCCTAGAAATGAAGTTCTGGGAGAGGGCAGGGAAGGATAAAAGCTTGGTATTTCTCTTGTTTATTGTTTTGAAACAGAAAAATAAGTTTGTTGTTATTACTTTAAAAGTAATCTCTCTTGCAGTCTTCTAGAGGAAGGTTGCATTATGCCTGTCGTGGATGTGATTTTGCAGGGTTCAAGAACAGTATTGTCAAATAAATGTATTGATGGGTTTTTTACCTTGCATTAAATCTTGATTAATATACTTTGTGGCCTAAAATTCTTCTGTTTCTTCTGCTGTCATAACAGTAGCCACAGTGAGAGTGTGGGTTGGCCAGAAAGCTGTGTGCATACACAGACAGACAGACAGATACAGAAGTGTCCAGGGAACAGGATTTTAACTCTCAGCCAGGAGTTGTGTGACATTTAGTGCCTCTCTGACTTGGAGTAACTTGCAGTTCACCTTGTTTTAGAACAGAGTAAACAATAATTTTAAAGAATTAGAGAATGGACAGATTTTCCTCCCCTTAAGTGTTGTTATGGATAATCTTTCTGGACTCCAAAACTCCTATAAAACTGATGGGAAAATGCTCTGTGACTGTATGACTGAAGTGATTGATAACAAAATAGGATATTTCATGTTTCTGTCATTTTTTAAACCAGAGCACGTAAAAGGGGTATATTCTGTCAGTTGCTGAGCGCTCTGCGCAAAATAAGATTGCATGTTTTGCAAAACCTAAAACCTTTGTGAAAAGTTTAATTATTTTTAGATCTATGTAGTAATGCAAATATTTATTGTAACACCAATGAGGGGAATTCTTAAGGCTAGACATTTGGAATTAAAGAATATTAGTCTAAAATTGGAAAGGAACTACTAGTGTATATCTTATGAAAAAAATGCTTACACAACTTCTCGCACCAGACTTAACAAAATAAAGAACTCAGAGAACAATTAAAAATAAGACACCTTCTGATGTTGTATGAGGACATATTTTCTCCCTCTCCCAAGAGACTCAGTTCATTGAGGAAGCTTTTTCATGCATCATCAACAGATCTATGACATTCATTTTGTTACCAGCTTTCTGTTTTTCTAAGCTCCACTGACAAAGAGAATGTTACATCTGAAAGCTCATCATCTTTTATTACAATTTTTCTGCATTATCCTATGCAAGACATTCATTGACACGTAATACAAGACGCAAATTAATCTAATAAACTAGCCCATTACAGAGCACAGAAGTTACAGATCCATATTATAATGGATCTGTTTGTAAATTCTGCCAGCATAGGCACTCAGATCAGACTCCTGTGCTGAGAGTTGTCATGAATTTTCAAGCAATTGTATAATTAAGCAGAGTCAGCAGTAAAGTTTTGATCATGGTTTATTGGCTTTTTAATGTTTTCTATATAACTAAAGTCAGAGTCAGAAAAACTTGTGAGTGACTGTGATGTGTTTTGCCCTATAGGTGTTCTTTAAAATTGCTTATTGTTTGCCTTTTCCATATGTTTCCTTGCTACCCAAGGGTACTATGGAGTTGTAGTTTAGGATGCTTCCCCAGAAACTCTCCTTGAAGTGATTTGGGTTTTTCTTGCCCCTTGACTGGTATTGGGGAATTTACACCTTGAACTCTTACTAAATCATAAAAACATATTTCTTATGCAGCATTTCTCCCTCTCTTGCATTGATGTCACTGTTTGGAAGCAAGAAAAAGCTCTATTAGCTGAATAGTTTTGAGAATGAAAAATGTCCCAAAACAGGTCTCTGAACTGGAGTTGAAAACCTTTAATTACCCAGGCAAGAGCAGAAATTATGTTTCATGAATCATTCAGAATAAGCATGCTCATAATCTACTTCTTGATTATATTTTTTAGTTGATATGCTGGAAACACCCTCCTTCCTCAGTTCATTTTGTTGGTGATGAGTTTCCGTCTGTCAGAACCACAGCTGAGCTGCTTCTTTCTTCCTGGTTCTGAAAGGTTCATCTTTTTTGGTTTGATTCTCTAATCATGGCAAATCTGCAGTTTTTTAATGGAAAGGAAACATGTCATCTTCAATGTTAAAGTGATGCATGATTATATCACTATTGATTTTCAGTGAGCAAACCCTTTAATTTAGCATATTTATATTTGTATGAAGTGCAGTTGAACTTTTGCTATACTTAATTTGGTGGTGGCCTAATTATACAGTTCAATACAGTCTAATAATCCAGGTTGAAGCACAGGACAGTAGAAGATTTTTCTTTGTGATTTAGTTGGCAGCAAGCACTAATCTTTGTGGTTGTTATCAGAGAAAGACATCTGAATCTATAGCAGTATTTGTCTTTTCCTGGCACTCAATTCCTGCCTTCTCTGTGTGTCAAGAGTTTTGTTTATCATTTCCGGTTGTTCTGGGCTCCAAACATTCATCTTCATTTCTGTGGTATTTGGTTTTTTCCTTCCCTCTCTGACTCACAGCAATAACTTATTTTCCTCTTAGGTTGGTAAACAACATAGTGATGTGTATTCTGAATCTGATGTAGGATGTTTTTGTTAGCTCAGAAGCAGTGACTCAGCTTTCTTTAGCCAGCAAGTGGCCAGCTGCTGATTCACTTTGACAAATGTCTGGTTTATAGTGAACAGTGACAAATTTGACAGTATTTAAGGAACTCTGGAATAAAATTACTGCTCCTTTTATATTCCTTAAAGGCTGATACAGGCACAACTGAAGGGAGAAAAAGTCTGTTTAAAGAGTAACCTTGATCATTTAAAAGAGTACATTCTGTGATATAAAAGAAATTTGGATGCTCTTCCAGTGTGAGAAGATACCTAATAAATTGAATTCATTCTTGGCATAGCTGCTGACTAGGTAAATCAGTAATACAATTATCTCACTTTGCTTTATTACTGTACTTCATATATTTATATAAAATGTTATGGAGAAATTCCTCACTAGTTTTGCATATATGCATATTATTTTTTTTTATTTGTGGCACAGATTACTGGTTTAGACTGCATAAACACAGCCTTCACTAATAAACCTGGACATCTAATTACTATAATACAATCTTCCCCCATTCCTCCTCCTTTCTTTGTCTAGTGACTGAAAAGTGATGAATCCAAGTCATCAGTCATCACTAGCACAAACCTGTTACCGTATCACTTTATATTACTATTCTGCTGTTTCTGCTGATATGCTTTAGAATAACAGCAGAAATTAAAATAAGGTGAATCACAGTGGCTTTTAGAGACAGATGGTGTAAATTTATTTCCTGATTACGTCTCACTTGCTTTCTTAACCAGGAAGACAACGCTCCTCCTTTAGCAGAATAGCATCTTGCTTATCACTGATACATAGAGAGGCTACTCTTAAAGCCCTGTGTGTTTTAAGATTACAAATAGGATAATGCTGTAAGTATACAGCCTTAGGACAAGAAGATGGACAGGACTAATGAGATAAGAATAAATGGGCTTCTATGCATCTAAAATTTCTGCTTGCTTCTTTGCCTTTTTGTTTTGTCCTGCAGGTAAATGCTATCATCAGCTTAAAACGGTTTAGTTACATGTTTTAGTAAAGGAAACCTGCTAGTGATGACAGACTTAAATAGAGGAAGGACTACTTATTCATGAGAAATGATTTTTTTCTTAAAAAAAAATTGAATCTTATGCTTGGATTCAGGACTCAAGAACTCGTAGAATCAATGTAACTAAAGTAAGCCAAAGCTGTGCCACAAGCCTGGCTTTTTCCTAATTACTTTTTTCTTCTCTGTTAATCAAAGTAATGTTTCTTAAAGGGAAAATGTAAATTTATACTTGGATATGTTTCTCTTTCTGTGGCTAAATTATTTGGTTTGCACTACCAAGTATTTGGTCTTTCTTTCCCTGCAAATGGGTATTGGAAGTGCCATCATCTAATGTTGGCATATGCAGAAGTCTTTACTGACATCTATTTCTTTTGGAAAAAGCTTTTTGTTCGAAGAAAAGAAGGTCATCTGATCTCGCCCTTTCAAAACTGTGTTGAAAATCACCTTAGGAAAACTTTGGTATATCACACAATGATGGAAACCTTGTAACCCTTCTGAATTACTGTTCATGCCTGAAAGATTTTCCCAGAGTTTTGCCATTCATCCTTCACACGTGTTGACTTTTCTGGCTAACTTAATAACTGCTTTCTTCATTTTCATACCTCTAAAATGACACCACTGCTGGACAAAATTGAAAATCATTGAAAAAGTGGAAAAAAATAGATTAAAAGAAAAGGTGAAGTGGCGAAGCATGTCTGTTTGTGTGAGTAAGTACAGCAAAGGATTACCTAATAAACTACAAAGTACTTCCTGAAGAGTTAAACTGTCAAGGAGCATCTTATGATGTCCTTTTCTAAAGTATTTTTCTGTGGAATTTCAAACCCAGAAAACTATCATAGGATATAAGCTGTATTCTGTTGCAATGAGATACTACTCATTGCACTACAATAAACTGGTGAATCATAGAAATCTTAAATCTTTAGATTTAGATTTTCAGAACCTGTAACTTTTCTGACTACACATGTTATTTATTCTTAATTCTGTAAAATGAATGAATATATAAAATAAAACTGGCATTGCTTGACTGATAGTGAATGTATATATTTTGGGGAAGTTAAAAAGCAGCAACCAATTGTGTTTAAAATAGTTACGTGGATAGTCTACTTATTGGTTTCCTTCCACCTTTCTTTTTGTTTGTCTCAAATGGTTGCTTCATCTCATCTTTCTTGTATTTTATTGGCTGTTACACTTTGTGAATTTTCTTTACCAGGAAATGCTATTTATTTTATGTCTGCACAGGGACTAGCACAAATAGGACCCAACCTTGTCAAATCTGTGGTTGCAAACAGTAATATTAATAATTAAAAATAGCACAGGAGAATTGGATTGAGACTGGAGTTTGTATGAATCGTAATATTGAATGCAATAAAAGACAATATTTAACATAAAAATGGGTTTGAGAAGATAAAGCGTAATCAAACTCAGCTGCATTTTTTAGTACTTTTCATGTCATGTCTCCCAAGGTGCTTTACAGCACAATAATCATGATTAACCCTGGGTTTAATCAGTGAACTAGTGCAGTAATGCACACAGTGGAACAATGTGTTGGAAGCGCTCGCTGTTGGTGAGGGCCCCAGTGGCCGTGCTGTAATTCATGGGGAGATGGCCGTGACACCAAGTGCGGCTGTGGCAGAGTACATGGGTAGCAATTCTGTGTTTCAGAGAAGCAGCTGCAGCAAAAGTCCACAGGCATTTCTTTGATAGCACAGAAATCTGAGGAGAGCAGGTTTGGGATGTGTGCTTTGTTTTAGGGTGATGCTGACAAATCGTAAGAGGAATTTGTAGCACCTTTTCTGGTTTGCTTCAGTTTTGCTTTTGTAAATGTTTGTGAGTGCAAATATCTCTTAAATGTGAACTCTGTGAATTGCAAGTACTGGTTTCTTGGCAACCACATCAGGACTTTGCTATTTGCAGCTAGAAAGGAGGGTGCATTTTAAAACAGTCTGCATATTTAGAGGTTTTGATGGGATTCATGGTAACAGAGCTCTTAAGGCTTGTGTTTTAATTTTTTTCAGTCTTACTTTCTCAGTTCTCAGAACCCTAAGTGCAATACACAATCCATATAGTGAGTACCAAAGTAAATTTGAATTACTTAAGTTTTTTGTGTTTATTAGAAGGCAATTTTTGCAATGCAAACCTTCCTTTTAAGGATGTTTCATTCCAGGTGCATTAAATAAACTACTTTTATAGTGTGTTTCAGTTGGATAATGATGGGCACTCACTCCATGTCACTGAGAGATGATGATGCTAGGAGCTGAGGAAGCAGTGTTCCTGTACATACCCTGGGAGAGGGGGAAGAGGTTGTTCAGGTGTAGAAGGAAGAGCCTGGGAGGGGTAAAGGGTATGTGATGCAGTGACATGACCCAAAAAATTTCAAGTATAGTTTTCCTCTTCTTTCCACCTTTCTCCTTCATCTTACTGCCTCAAATCTAGGGAAGGTATTCACTGTCTTGGATCTCTGTAGAGTACAGATACTGATGAGTATCAGGCAGAGTAGGCAGTAATCCAGTTGCTAGGGTCTGGATGCCTGAAAATCAAGCAGTACAATTTCAATTCTTAGATATATTTTTCTTTGCCATTCCGTATAGTTTACATAAATGGTTATTAAAAAGTAATAGTGTGGATGAAGAATTCATTTTAAGTGTTTATTAAGGTGAACAATAAGAATGATTTATCTGAAGATTTTATTTCTATCTGAGCAATGAAATCTGTGGCTATGAGAATTGGTTCTGATTTTATAAGATATTGATCCTACTGCAGTTCAGGTGAAGAAAAGAGAAAGGTCAGTGCAAGGAGAAAAGTGAGATAGTTCAATGCGCTTTTTGTGGATGTTGATGCAGACTCTAGAATACGTGTTCCAATTGTGTGTTGGATCAAGGTTTTAGACTGCGGGCTTTTAGGATCAGAGCGAGTTCTTAAATTATAGAATGAGGGATTTATACCCTACTTTGGATAAATATTGTATTGTACTAATAAAACAGCATAATTGTCATGCCTGCATCAAAGTTTCTCATAAGCTTCTTATTTTGTGGCACTGCAATAGAAATGCCCCAGCATATTTAACAAATGTCCATGAATTGACCTTCCCATACCTTCAGAGAGCAGATCAGTTTCCTGCAGACCAGAAACTCCAAACAGAAGTTTCTAAAAGAGTTGCCAGGCTTACTGTGACATCACAGCCTGGAGCCAGGTTTCATTCTTAGTTGCCCTGACCAACCTTTCTTTGCTCTACCACCATTGCTCTCCTTTATGTCTCTTTTGGAGTTAGGCCCTTTCTAAGCATGTCTGTTATTTTTATGGCAGTGTTTTTGTTTGCTTGTTTGTTTTTTGTTTTTTGGGTTTTTTTTTAATCTTGATATGTTTTTTTCCTTCTGTGAAATCATGAGAGCAGTGCTTATATAACTTTTATGGGGGTAGTAGTGCTGGCTGGTTCAAAGATGCAGAACTTCTTGACTTAGAGAACTGGGACCTTCCTTCTACATCTACACAGTGAAGAAGAAATTAATACTCCCTTTATACTTGGAACTAATGTCTCCCTGGACTGCTGATGGATGCAGCCAGTGCATCATTTCTTTCTCAAGCTCACTCTGCATGATGCAAACTTCTACCCATAAATTTATTATTTATTAAATGAAAACTTTTTTTTTTCCCCCTTTTGATTAATATTTTCAGAATTCCTTGACACAGTTCCTGAATTAGGTATGCCTATGGGTATGCTAGTTTGTGCAAGTAAGAAGACAGTAGAGTATAGGTTGAAGCTTTTTAGAATTAGAGTAAAGTCTAGTTATATATGAAGAGCAGTATATCCAGATAAAGTATCCATTGTGCTAAAGCAAATAGTGTTACTTTTTACTACTTCCCCTTGGAAAAGGGCCATGTTTTTGAGACTAAATCCAGCCTCTCAAATGAATTTTTTATATTACTTGCATGTAGAAGGATTCATTTTCTCCATTATCTAATGGATCATGTTTATTGAATCTGACAAACTCGAGAATCTGAGCTTTCAGATGTGGAGGGCAAACAACAGCCTGCGTTTGTTTGGCATCGCTGATTTATCAAGAATTTTATCGTGTGCAGGTGCTTTTGTACAATGAGTTTCCATCCTTTTGTGAAAGTTCCATTACGTCTCTAAAAACTGGCATTGAGGAAAAGAATAGGTTTACGAAAACCACCAGAAATATTTTACTGAAATTTTATAGAAATACTGTAGTGTAAATGAGTGCTTATTGTCTTTCTGTTCATTATTTTGATTCATTGACTAATCAGAATGTGACTTCTTGAAGGAAAAAATAGTCTTGATCCTGCTTTAGCAAGGTCAGTAATAAAACTTCTGCAGTTCTGCCTCCCTTAAAGACATGGGTAGTCAGCTGTTTGGAATAAAGAAAGATATTTTCTTCTGTTGAGATTTTTGCATTGGCAGCAGTTTTCTGGTTGAACTGTCTGTCTGGTAGTGTGAAGACTGATTGCTCCCATCACTGTGGGACAGAAACCTGCCTCTTTTCTCCTGACACTCTCCTTTCTGAACACTGTGGAATATTGCAGCTGCCCAGCACGAAAACTGACCTTGTTGCACTGAAATCAACGGGGAGAGTTACCACCGACTTCAACAGTAGCAGGGTCAAGCCCAGGAGTTAAATTCTTTTCGTTGATACTTTGAATCCACCACTGGGTTGTTACAGGATTTCTGGCAGCCTTTACACATGGCTTAGATGTGCAGGGCAGTCATGGAGGGCATTTGGGGGTCAGCAGAGGAGTCCAGATGGAGAACAAGTGTGGGCTACCCCAGCAGTAAGTGGAGGCAGCTGTGATGGGGAAGGGAATTTGCAACACGTGGGGTGGGAGTGGCCTCTCTGGGATCAGGGAATTGAGTGGACTCGGGAGAGGTGCTGAAGGTCTGCCTGCCTGCCTGCCTTTGAACCGTAGCTCTCAGGTGAGGTTTCTGCATGTTAGAAGCTGACGACAGCTCATCTATACAGGTAACAAATGCTTTCTTTTGAGTCCTTTTTGCTTGTTGTGAGTTTACTTGTTTGCATATGTTTGAAACTTTGTTTATATTTGTGAGCTAGCTGAGGCATAAATCCTCTCTAGGACCATCTTAGACTGAGGAGACCGATGTTAGAAACTATGGAGTGCAAAAAGTCAAGCATAAGTTAGAAGACTGACTGACAGAAATCTATCCATGTTTCAGATGTAACAACCCCTGTGGGCAGGGAGCTACTGCGTTGCTGTTCACCTGGTGTTTAGTTGGGTGTCTGTCTGGGAGTCATGGACAGATAACTCTTGTGCCTGTAAAAAGGCAATTTCTTGCATGTTTGGCGATTAAATGTAATATTTCAAGGCATATTTCACTAGATTTGCCTATTGATTGATTTGGTGCAGGCTGGCTTTTGGATTAACTCTTAATGGTTGGTAAACTAGAATAAGATCAAGATTTTTGTGTGTTTGGTTATGGAATTGAAACGGATGGTACAGATGGTGAAGTACATATACTAAGAATTTGTATTTGCTTATCTGTTTGTGTGTTGCGTGGCAGAGGTTGCACCCTGTACTCCATGGATCCTTTCTCTCCTGCTTGTTTTATGAAACCCTTTGCACCTGTGGAAAGTGGGTGTAAAAGGCGGGCAACAAAATCTAACTCTTAATGGTACTGTGGTGGTAAGAAGCAATACAAGTTGCAAGACAATACATTGATGTATGTGGTTCTCTTTCTGTAACAATACCCCCTTTAGAAAACTAGAGGATATATAGTTAGTTTTTTGCATTAACTTATTGAAGGCTTCTGAGTAACTTTGGTTACTCAAGTTTGCTTTTGTTTGGGGTGACTATTTCACCTTTTGTGAATGCTAATGGCACACTTGAAATTACAAGGATTTATTTCATAGGCTGTGAAAACCGTGAGACATCTATCAGCTGAAAGGAACTGCAGTGTTCTTAAACTATCAGCATGTAAATGAACTCTTAGGTTGTATACTTGATGCTCTGTGAAGTGCTGCAGGGTGCATGTTTCCAGATGTGAAGGATTACTGTTGATCCTACTAGCTCATCTAGAGAGAGGTTTTTATTTTAGCTTTGAATGACTGATGCAGGTCTTGATGGTGTACATACATAAATGTAATCTATTGATTACTTTATTTCCTCCTGTTCATATGCAGTGTTTATACATTGCTTTAGCAACCATAAACTTTCATCACTGTCATCTCTGAAAGCTCTTATCTGGAGTGCCACTAATAATGAGAGAGTTTATATTGTTGTTAACTCTCCCTGGTATGCTGGAATGGGTTGCTTTACCTCTCAAAAATACATCTCTTCTGAAGGGTGGAAGGAGTGATGTGTGCAATTGTCGAGGATGGCTACTATAGTTGTCTGTTGGGAAGTACTGTTTTTTCTGTTAGACAAGTTTACTGCCATTGAAATCCAATCCTAAATAGCTCTGGGCAGGGAAAAAGGAAAAATAATTAAATGAAATAGTGAATGTTCTGCAGGCTGCCCTTGGGAAATCCAGCCGAGCCTTCAGCTCCCCAAAACCAAACCTGTTCCTACTTCACACCCAGAGCAGAAATTGAGGTATTTCCTGCAGCCTTAAAATAAGGAGAAATGAACTCAATTAGTTGAAAACCAGGGGGTATCTTATTGCCTCAGGTAAGGGTGTGGAGAGGATGTAATTGTTCAAATATTACAAGGCATGTTAGAGATTTCTGCTCTCTCTCTCTCTCTTTGCTCTTGTGTTCCATTACTTAACATCTTCACTATCGGATTCATGCAGAATTTCCGGGCTGAGCCTCAGGTGTCACTGTGGCATACCATAGTCCCCCTGGGGCACTGTATTAACCATGGCGGTTTGGATGTGCTTCAGCACGGGAGGTCAGAGCTACCAGAAGCTCTGTCCTGTTAAGGAGCTGGAGTGTAACAGTCTTGGATAAACACATATTTTGTTTTTCCTACATGCTATGTTGAATAATTTTAAATTTTTTTTAATTAAAATTTCAAGTTACATCATTTTTTTTTTTTTAATGTAACTTCATCACACTTTTTCTTCTTAGATCTAACAGGTCAGCCAATAGTTCAATTCAATGATGATCTGTATTCTGAACTGACAGATACATAAAATATTATATGATTGATTTCAACCATGGAGCTATTGTTTCTCAAGTTTTTCTGTTAACTGCATTATCCATTAGGGAAAAATAACGTAGAACTCCCTTTATTTTCTTGAAAAAACAAAACCAATAATCAACTTTTCCAAAGAAAGTCAAAATACATTTTGAAATCTAAATGTTTACCTGAAGAAATAAATGTGGGATGCAGAAACTCTTGCTAATTTTTTGTAAGGCTTACCCATAGTCTTAGTGTACTTAAGAGTATATTTAGTAGTTTTAGTCTTAGTAAGATTACATCTTGCAGCTTGTTTTAGCTAAAAGGAAAAAAAATATTTTTTTCCCCCCTGAAATCCAGTTCAGATTGGTTAGTGACTTTTTGTAGAGAATTTAGGAGCCGAGGTTAATGTGTAATCTGATGTCTATAATGTGAAGATTGATAGCAATATGCTTCATAAGAAGTTTAAGCTCTTGACATAGTAGGTTTTTGCAAGTTCATCTTGGAGTGATTCTGTGCTTTAAAAGGTGAGAAATGGATCATGCAGTGAGGAGTCAGGCGCAGCACGGTGGGGGCTGTGAAAGCAGTGCCTGTGTCGTACCTGCCTTTGGACCAGCTGGGACTGAGCCTCTCCTTTGTACCCCTCAGTACAGCTGAGAGCTGTGAGAATATTTGGTTTCTTGCACTAATGCAGATGGACATACTACGCATGTTTTTTCTTGGCTGACCTTTACTAAAAAGAATTGAAATCACAACAGGGATTTAGGTGTGTGAGTGTGCAGATGTGAGTTTGAATCACTCTGGGTTTTTTTTTGAAACCGGTCCCCGCTCCAGTTAGCGCTTTGTGGTTTGTGTCATGAAGCAATTTCAAACTTCACAAACCAGGCTTTTTCTGATTAAATTCAACGGGAAGATGCTCTCCAGGAGTGCGCCTAAAGCTGATAAGGGGCAGTTAGCCCACAGCACTGGATCAGTGCTAGTCCCAAGTAAAACCCTGTAATCCTATTCTGTGAGCACTTGGTGATCAGCACTAGCTGGTTCACTGCTTACAGTGCAAGGCCTCCTCACCTTGTGTGAAATTACTTGCTGATATAGATTAAGCATGGAAATTTCCCCCCCAAGGAGGGCATTACTTGGTACTGAAGTTGAGGGGTGGAGGAGAAGTGTGAAGTATCTATTGAGATGAACTGAAAGGATTAGAAGTGCTTCTCATTTAAATAAAGCTATTTATACTTGGATTTTTATTATTTTATTAAGAATAAATGAAAATCTTGCCTTTCTCCATTCACAAGAGACAAAGGATGATTATGACAGCACTAGTCGATCAGACAGTAGTCAGTGAAACATGTAGGGCACTTTCCTGAGATGTGGGAGAGACATCTTTTAATGTCTTTGATGAAACTTAAGCATCCCTCAACTCTTTCAGAAGCAAGGTGAATGCCAGCTGTACAAATGTTGAATAGGAGTGGGGTGGGTATTTTGCTTTCAGTATTTCCCTTGTAGGGGTTCCACTTTACATACAGTATGTTTGCTAGACCAACAGTGAAGGAGAAGGACTCTAGACCCTGATAATCAGCCCCCAGGTCCCTGTCTCTGCTCCAATCTTACTGTGCAAAGTGGGGCAGCTTTAGCAGTTTGTGTTGCATGTATCATGTTAATAATGAAGATGAATCTTAACTGAGTGCCACTTTTAGGACTGTGTTTAAAAGAATACTTAAAGATAGCATGAGTTTGAATTCCAGAGGACTAAGCAAATGCAGATGTGAGGTGTGTGTGTGTGGTGGGGGAGAGGGCAAAGCAAGGCCCAAACTCAGTAATTAAGGTTGTGTGAATGTATCACTTTCATCTTCCCTTCTACTGTTCCAATTTTACTCTTCATCACATTTTATGGATTCTTTTTAATCTGTCTCCTGGGTGATATATTTTTTCCTGAGAGCTTGTTGTGCCATTGTAACTGTGGGGGATGGTGTGCCATTTTTCCTTTCCTGCCACTATTTATTCACAAAGATGAATTGTGATTTTTCTGTGCTGTTCCTAGTTTGAGAGCATGCCAAAGCTTTTTAGGGTTTGACATGCCTGGTGTCCTTTTGCTGTGGGGCTGGACTATATCTTTTGCAGTGACAAAGAACTATTTGCTGTAGGGCAAACAGGAATCTAACATACTGGAAAAATCACTTATGCCCATGATATTAGCATTTTTTGTAGGTCTTCTGTAAGAGCTTTTCTATCTTAAAGTAACATGCAAACTGTGAAGGGAGCACTAGATGAAAGTACTGTCAATCAAAATGTGAAACTATGTATCCTCACTAGAAGTTACAATGAAGTATTTTCATGAATGATGCAGAAGTCTTTTCTTTTTTGTCTCATAATATAGGATATTGCCAGTTATTAAGGAAGTAAAACGGAGTAGTGTTTCCTGGGTAAAGTAATTCAATCTCAATTCCTTTCTCTAAAGGGGTTCTTTTTGTTGTGGTGGGGTTTTTTTTGTTGTTTTTTTTGTTGTTTTTGTTTTTTTTTTTTTCTGATGAGATATTTTTCTTGCATGATATTTCAAGCTTATATGTTTTCAAAGGTAAATAATACTGGGTAGCCAAAAGGGGGAATAGTATAACTCATTCTGGCTTTCATATGTGCATATAATCAGGAACCTTTATGTTTGAACATGCACATAAAGTTGTTTATGTAAGTGTGAAGTTTGAGATGATTTTGAGAACTTGTAACATAGACAGTGCAATTATAAATGAGACATATACTATGATTTATGATAATTCTAGCCAAGAGAAATTAACTCTTCATATTACTTTTCTGATTTTATCTTGTTTTCTAAAGGAAATTTGTTTGTGCTTACATGTGTATTTCCTCTTCCCTTGTAGTCAGGTTTAATTTCAGCTGAAATGGGCAGAAGGGCAAACTCAAGACATGGCTGGTTTGAGGAGATCCTATTAACATTCCCAGCTGTGACAGAGACCCCATGCCTGGAGCAGGTGCTTTCTTGTTTTTACCCCAGTAGAAATTCTAGGCAGATGGAAAGTCTTGTCTTCTTCTTGGCCATGGAAGAGCTTATATTTGCTGAAACACTTAATGCTTTAGATTACAAAATTGACTTCTGTCAGGACACAAATCCATTGGAAATGACACTTGACTAGTTCTGCTGCTTAAAGAAATACTTGTTATACTCCAGTCCTGTTCACTCCCCTTCCCCTTGCCTGTTGAAACCACCATAGAGCAGGGAAGATCTAAACTTGTTTTCTGAAAAGTAAACTTTAGAAAGTGTGTTTTGTTAAAGTAGTTCATGGATTCCAACATCTGATTCATATAGACAGAATAGCTTGAGTTAATTAAGCCTTTCAGTTGATCACTTTGCTAAATTGATTTCAGATCAACTGAGCAACCTTACTTAAAGCCATTAAAGCAAATGTGCTAAATGCTGCTCTACTTTAGGAGTACTTTTAGGATACTTCAAAGTACTGTCTTGTTGATAACTTTTTACAGGTCTTCTGTGTTTGAACTGTGGCAGTTTGCATGGAACCAGATGGAGGGGGCAGAGGCTTTTTGTGGTGTTGGGTTTTGAATGACATGAGGGAGGGTTTCTTGATACTGAGGGTGGCAGAGTACTGGAACAGGCTACCCAGGGAGGTTGTGGAATTTCCTTCTCTGGAGATGTTCAAAACCCCCCTGGATGCGTTCCTGTGTGCCCTGCTCTATGTGACCCTGCCTTGACAGGGGTGGTTGGGTTGATGATTCCAGAGGTTCCTGCCAACCTTCACCGTTCTGTGATTCTGTGACATTAGTTAAACCGTAAACAAAGCAGTTTTGTACTTTGGAAGGGAATTGTAGCTGGAAAAAGTCTGCATTTATAATAAAGAAGATTTACTACTATTTTGTGGTGGACTCAGTGGAAGAGAAGGAAGTTTTTAACTTTTTGGAAGCAACTCAAGGAACAAGCATTTCAGCAGTACTGATGTATTTTTCAAGCCAGAGAGAGGCTAACCTTGTCATAAAGCAGTAGGAGAGATATTGAGCTGCTTATCGTTTCCTGGAACAATATATGAGGCAGATTACAAATGTTTTGGAGTGCTTGAGTCTTGGATGCTGAATTGTTTGATAAAGTACTCATGAGTTTAACAGAGCCTTGAATGTAAAACATCCAGCTGTTATGCCCTGTGAGCTGACATGTTCGAAGTACTTGTAAGCTGTATTTAGAGTTAGTGCTTTATGTGCAACACCTTGAGTCTTGGATACAATATTGGAAGTTGAGTTGTAGTGCACTGCATGACTCCTGTACTCTTGGGGAGTGAATACTGACAACTAGATAATTACAGTTTTTTCAACTCTGACAGGTCTCTGAAAAGAATTGTGGAAGGAATTCAACACAGATCTGGATGATCTGATCTGAAGGAGCAGAGGCGGTTTTTGGGTACTACCAGAACAGTGTGTTTATTTATGTGGTCCCTCAGTAGTTGCCCTGGAAGATGCTGGTTTTGCAAAGAGTTAAGCACTTAGAGTACAGTTTTGAAATGTCTTATTCATGCTTCAAGCACAACACACTGATATCTGAGTGTGCAATCATATACAGCTGTATTATTGTCTTTTGGTAATGCAGTGAATAACCTGTAACATGTGATTGTCATCTTTGTTCAAGGAATGTAAATAATGCCAATTTAATTGGACCTTTTGTGTAATGAATTTACAGGGTTATGTGCTTAAAACACATTTCTGTTCTTTAAACTAAATGAGCCATGTTTTGGTAGGTTGAAAACCTCAGGCACAGTTCCTTCCAGCATAGCCCATGTGGTATTTGTCCAGTTGCTGAGCAGGCAAGCAGGTCATGACATTGTGTGAAGTCAAGAGGAGCCTAATGTTTGTCTAGCTGTCCTTTTGAAGCTTTCCTGAGGAAAGCAGAGACAGGTAGAAGGATGATAAAGGAGGCTGGGGAAATAAGCAAGTACTATTGGGGTTTTGCATTCAAAAATGAAATTCTGAACTTTTAAGTTGAGTTTGGAACAAAGTTAACTCTTTCTCTCTATTCTGTATCTTGATTTTGTTCCTAATATGAACTGAAGATGGAAGAGCTACATTCTTTTTTTGAGCCAAGAGCTATTGAGACTGGCTTGAGATATCTTTGCCAGGTTACCTTGGTTGACCTATGGATTAATGAAATTGAAATGGAGAAGACCTGTTGGAAAAACCCCCTAGAATTTTTGAATAAAATTGTCACTGTCGTCTGTTCTAGATATCTCTTTACTGTCCAGTTTCCATCAGTGTGGAGAGCGGAGTATGTTGAAAATATTTGGGCTTTGCTGATTGTTCTTTTCAAAAGTCTTGTCGCTTACCTGAGTGTGCCAGGCCCTTTGTATGATTTCTCTGCCTTTTTTTTTTTTTTTTTTTANCTTTGTTTTGTTTTTTTTCCTTTTTTTTTTTTTTTTTTTTAACATCACTCTGAATTGGGAATATTTTTCTTTGCAAGCTTTTTCTATAGCTTTTCTAGCAGAATGTTTGCTTGTATGGAAGCTGATTCAGCTTTCAGCTCCTGCATTTGCCACAGAACTCCACTTATGGGAATGTTATTGGCTTATCTTTGGTATTAAGAATGTAATTACATACACATACAGCGGAATTTTTTTCAAATGCTGAGTATTTTCTTTTATTGGGAAAATCTATCCTTTAAAACTACTGTGCTTGATAAGGGTTGTGTGACATGGGCTAAGCAATTCAATTTAATTTGAAAATATGCCTTCTGAGAATTGTCTGCAGCTTACTGAGAAATGTTTCTTGAGTTCTTTTTTTGAAAGATAAATATAAGGGTAAATTACTAGAGGTTTGATTTTTTGGTTATTTTTTTTTTTTTAGAGGTAATAATTACAGTAAGTGCTTTTTTACCTATTTAAAACCAAGACACCTTTAGTTTGCTTACACTTGTTGAACTGTTCTTTTAAAAGTTAGAAATGAATGCTGTGCAAAATAGAGGTGAATGCTATCTTGGTAAAATAAGGTAGCTAAGATTTTTAAAATCAAGTAAGCTAATAAGATAAAAGCATAATTTTCAACTGCAAAGATATGTTCTTCAAGATAAGTATCTTAAAATGATCTGGAGACTACATGTTATTAATAGCAAGATATTTATTAAAAAATTGTAAAGCCTTCTGAGGAAAATGTATGATTAAGTCATAGATCCTAATCTATCAGTGTAGCTTAGAGCTGGTTTGATCAAAGTTGAATCTCAGTAGTTGCACTTTATTCCTATTAAGCTGCAAAAAAAGTATATTTATTTGAAGTTCTTTATTGGTAGTTGTCCTCCCTTCCCATAAATAACCTTAGACACTTAGTTCAAGTATGTTAAACAACAAAGGAAGAGGAGAATGAGAAAAAAACTTTCTAAATAATGGAACAAAGGCATTTTAGGTTTGTGTGTGAGGGTTTGTTTTTTTTTAACTAAGTACAAAAAAGAAGTGAACAATTTATGGCATTAAAATATATTTATAATGTTAGAGATTTAATTTTTTTGTTAAATTTCTAATTCTCCATGAAGTATTCTACAGATTTTTTTGTTTGTTTTTAATCTGATCATTTTCTTGTTCCCTACTACCTATGAAGCCTCTCTTCGTTAATAACTGGACTCCAAGGGAGGAGAAAATGAAAACTTATAAATTTTAAAACATCTCATAAAAGCGATGTAAACCAGCCTTATGATCTATAAAAATGTTACAGATTGTAAATCATGTATCTGGGGACTTTTCAGAGCTAGATGGAAGCCTTGCTGCTTATTGGGCAGTTCCCATTTCTAATTGCATGGGGTTTTACGATGCTGTAACCTGTAAATTGAGAAAGATTGAATGTGATTTTTTTTTTTCTTTTTTTTTTTTTTTTTTCTTTGAGCTGAGAAGAGTATTTATTTTCAAACCTGGGGTTGGAGCAGTGGACCAGAATGAAATGTTGGGGTAAACAAACATTGTAGAAATCTGCAACTCTTTTCACGGATTAGGATTGTTAGAGATCTTAGTATGAATATTGCCTCTATTGGATGTCATATTAAAAAGTAAGTGTTATGAATATTAATAGAAGCTTGAATATTTCAACTCCATCAGACTTGGGATTCTTGCCTTCTGCATACTTATGTTGGTTTAATAGAAACTCCTGTTCTCATTTGCAACAATAAAATCTGATGTGTTCTTTGTGGTTATTGGGTCTGCTACCTCTCTCTCCTTTTACTTACAAGATCTTACTTGTTAATTTTTTGCTTTATTAGTTTTTATTGCATTAACTTTTGCCTTATGCAAAAAGGTCCTGATTAACCCAAGGGAAAATTGTACCCTGTGAAGCGGGTATAGGTTGTAAGCTCCAAGGTTTGTCCATGAGCTGCCTCAGTCCTTGGGGAATTTCTGCAGGAGAGATGAGGTCTCTCACTTGCTGGAGTCTGCAGCTTCTCCAGGGAGAGCTGGATGTAAAGGTGACAGTTATAATAGGGGGGTTTTTCTAGGGTGTTTGTGCTCAGACTAGTTAAATGCAATTACCCGCTCCTTCCAGACATGTTGGAATAGCCTCTAGAAATTAAAGTTGGTGAGATTCTGCTGTCAGGTTTGAGGTCATCTGATAACAACCTTTGGGCAGTGTTGACTTGGACAAAATTCGAACTAGTGACCCATCTTAAAAAAAAAAAAAAAAAAAAAAAAAGTTTTTTTTTTTTTTGTAA
>VXBX01007125.1:852480-954384 GCA_013400415.1 Scytalopus superciliaris
AAACAAGGCTCACCATGTAAAAAAAAAAAAAAAAAAAAAAAAGTTTTTCTTTTTTTAGTAGAATCTGTACTGCCAAAGTTTTCTCTTTAAAGCCTGGCAGTCCTGCTGTCACTAGTTGTTTTTGCACTGCGGGCATGGCATCGATCTTCCCCTCATGTGCGTGATGCAGGAGGGGAATGAAGCAAGCAAGATGGGTGCCTGTGCTCTCCAGGACAGCATCGCTGTCTGTTTTAAATGGGAAAAGCGAAGCTTAAGATGACTAGAGATTACATGCAACTCAAATTAGTCAAGTCTTCGTTAATTTGAAAACCTCTTGTATTTTTCAGAAGTCTTTATCTGTGTAAATTGATAGGGATTCCTGATCATTCATCAGTGGAGATTATACGGTGGTGGAGAAAAAATTTTCATTTGACAGGCTTTGATATGACAAATTGAAAAAGATTGTCACTCTGGGGAGTGGTGGGGAAGTGGGTGGGAGTGAAAGAGGAAGGAGTCTGGAGTATGTGAAAATCTATGGTTCTCATCAATGCAGGTACTTTACAATGTCATTGTTACCTAAGATAAAAAGGGTACTAAAGATAAAAGGACTCTGTTGTGAGCTCTGAAAACACCCATAGGAGGTTCTACTTCCCTCTCAATACAATAGGAATAGAGTTTAATATCATTTAGACAAGTGAGTTTCAGTCCAGTTGTTAGGAGACTTTTTTAGTCCTTGCTTGTTAGGGGACTTGAGGGTTATGCAGAACTCACAGGTCTCTCTTTAACTTTCTTTTCTAAAAAGCTGTTTCTTTGCTAGGAAGTTCTTGACCTTAACTCACAACTGCTACTGATCCTGCTCTGCTGTCTTGTTCCTTCGGCTGAATGTGTGGGGGATCACTTGTCCAACTGTGGATGGGCCTCCCCAGCCTGTCACTGAAGGTGACAGTAACTAGCTCAGAAATTCTTTGTTTGTACAGAATTGGGGTTGTGCAATGAATTGTACTCAGCACAACACTGTGATGTAAGATAAGTTTGTTGCTTTCCTTCTTTTATTTTTACTTATAACAAGTGTTGGCCCTATGTAAGTAGTTTCTATTGAACAGAATCTTCTGTTGATGTCATGGGAAAATGGTAGTAATCTAAAAAAGTATACACAGGATTGTATTTTGATATTACATTCAGAAAAATGTAAAATTTTCTTGTTTTTTTTTTTGTTTTGTTTATTTGTTTTTCCTCATTATTTTATGATTTAAACAATAGTGGCCTCACTTGGTCTGCATTGGAAACTTGCTCCTGAATGATAAGTCTTCATCAGATTTCCACTCAAACCCCTCTTTTGGTGATGTAACCTATTCCTGCAGTGAATCAGCTAGTTATGACTGATTCAGATTTAAAAAAATCAGGAGTTTGGTTGGATAAAATGCTGGGCTTCCTATTTCCAAAGGCGGTGTAACCTTATATAGGGCATATTGGTTCAAAAATGGCTATTGCAGCACACTTTTCAATGATACACACCTGTACCAGTTACTGAAACGTGACGTGAAAAGCTCTTGTTGTAATACAGAATTCTTTAATGGTTTCTGCCTTTTGGAAATAGACTCTCTATTCTCATATTCCTGTTGGTGATGGTTCAGAAGAGGAATATGTTTTATTTTCATCTCCTAGAGAACACTGAAGAGCACTGAGCTGATGAAAGTACCAGTAGCTGTATCAGATATTTTTCATTGATGTGACAAAGCTGCATACCCAGTTGCAAGCACAGGGAGACAGATGAGCCAAAAAGGTTAATTACTTCTCATTTTCTTACCCTTATGTTTATTTCAAATGCTCATCTCTTTTAGTGCCTGAAGGTGGCCAATTAATCTTACGTACTTTTGTTTCTACCAAAAGAATGGTGCATCTCGCTGTTCTTAATAAAATCCTCTAGTGAGGAAGAATACCAAAAAGAATAGAAAACTATTTTGCTTTCAGAAGCCTTTTTGAGGGTCGTTTTAAAGCTAAAACTTGTAGTGAACTTAGCGTGAAGGCTCTTCCATGAGGATCGTTGTGGGTTATGCTTGGAGAGAACCACGGTCTCTGCCTTTTTTCAAAGCAGAGTCACTTCATTCCCTGCAAGTTGTATTCAGCGGTAAGGCTTTCAAATAGAAACCCAACACCAGGGAGCCAAGCCACCTCCCTCAGTACATTGTCTGTACTTGGAAGCTTCCCCATTGTTAAATGATTTGCATTGCAGTGGATTTGTCACTGCAAACACTGCCTCTTCCCTGGCTGTATGGAACAGGTGATGGAGCTCTGGCTGCTATTGCACTATTTAGGTTCATAGCTCCATAAAAGTAGGATAAATCAATGTGAGTTTCTCCTGTGGTGCCCTTCAATCTAAAGCAAGACACTTTTTTTTTTTCCCCCTTTTATGCTTATTGCCCTTTCTTGTATTTTGTGTCATCTGAGAATATTTTTGAGAACATATATGGAGAATAAAATTGTGTATGAGCAATTCTTCCTGACTTTTGCAGTCACAGTTAATTCTTATTTAATGTCTGTTACACCAGAAATAAAAATAATGTAGCAAAAAAAAGCAAGAAAAACTTTCTTTTTTTCTTTTTATTTTAATTGAAATTCCTCACCTTCCTTTTTTTTTTTTCCTTTTTTTTTTTTTTTCCTGTTGCTTAATATTCAGTTCCATTGTCTGAAAGTTACCTCTTAGCTGGAAAAGAATCAGTAATATATCATAAAATTTATGTTGAAAGAATGTCAGCATGAAGTCACCATGCAGAACATAGAATCACAAGTCCAGGAAGTTTAATTATTAGAAATGGTGCCTGGCAGATAAAGGCAGAGTACTTTACAGGTGGACTTAAAGACTCATGCAAACGCATATCTCTGTGATCTTCATCATAAAATAATTATATGTTAAAATAGTTGAAGAATCTTTTTTGTTTGTTTGTTTTGTTTAGTAGGAGACCTCTTTATTCCTGTTACGTATTTTTACTTTGTAGTTTAGAAGTAGAATTCAGAGGAACTGATAACATGCCCTTCAGGACGTATCCATGTCCTAAAAGGCATAGCTGTAACAATACTTGACAGTGCTGTGCCACTGGTGTGGTGTTGAAAAAAGCAAGCCAGGCAAAATAGTAAAATGAGTTTTTCATGTGGCTGCATTGCCGTTAACAGGTAACCTAAACAGTCCTCTAATGTAGCTTACAGCTTACCTTAAATTCATTGAAGGGAACTCCCCAATTAGCTGGTTACTCATAGAGAGTGTTTTTGGCCAGCCATGAAATTTTCGGACAAGAGGTCTTTTGTGAAGCTCTGAGTGATTAATGAAGCCTCCCTGGATTGATAAATCTATTCCTGAATCTGCCAATTGACATTATGTTGTTTAGTTTTTAACTGGGAAGGAGTGATTTTAGGTAAGGGAGTGTTGAATTGCTAATATGCAAGTACATGGAAAATGTGTCTTACCCTTCTTATGGTAAGATGGAAGGTTCTATCTCCAAAATGGAGGAACATGCTATATGGCTACTCACCTCACATGGTGGAGGATATCCTTTGTAGCTTTGTTTCCATGTTTATCCTGGAGGAAGGATGTGGTGATAGTGTGACTGCATTGGGCCAAGGTGGTTTTCAGTAGATTTCAAATAAGCAGCATGGTGGCAGGTTAGGGGCTCTGGAAATATGTGTGGTTGAAAAGGATCTTTATTTTCAAGACCTAACTCAGAAAGAGAGGGAATATTTCCAAATACATTATTGATAGCCTTTGCTTCTTGCCTCCCTTTTGCTTGTCTCATGCTGTGATGCAGTAGATCATGTAAAAAGAGAGTTGGAAAAGAGGCTATCTTCTAGAATATTTAGTTTGCTATGTGTTTGTCCTTTGTTTTTGCACTCTGACAATTAAATCTCTAAAGGCCTTCCATTGAAACATACCATTTATCAGTTACACTATTACTGTAGTGGGAAGTGGTTTAGCAAGTATAATGTTGGTCACAGACTTTCAGATCACTTCAGCTTTGCTTCTGCTTCTTTTACTCTCCAGGGCATGTCCAGTTTACTTTGCCATTGCTAAGTCTCCTTCTCTTCAGAACAGGGTTATTAATGCTGTTTTAAACGGCTTCAAAATCTGTTTTAATATCTCATACAATGAGAGGTTATTTTCCCCCTTTTCAAGTTATTGTTCAATGGCTCTTTCTATTGTTGTTTTATTAAAAACAAAGACAAAAAGACAAAACCAAAACCCCCCATGGAGTTCTTACAGCTCTGTTGATTGCTTTCCCTTTCCAGCTAGGTCATTTCCCTGGACTTGAATTTGATTCGTGGCCTAGAAGAAACCTGACTAAGCAATGTGAAGAGTTAATGATTCCTCTACTTATGAAGTTGTCATGAATGCCCTTCCTTACAAGGCTTGAAAATACCTGATATTAAAAATAGTTCTCCTTGAGTATTTTTATACTCATTCTCATTCTGCAGTACGGGTTAAGATTTGAAAAGCAAAACTTCCTGTACCCTTATTCCTGCAGACCTCTGGTTGTTCAAGTACAGAGCTGGTCTCTGCTGGACAGGATTTAGGTTGGATGTAATGAAGCTGGTGGTGAGTGGTGAAAGGCTGCTGTTCAAAATTGAAGGAGTGGCAAGAGCATTGATGTGATTTAGGGTGTCATCAAACTCACTGGTAAAGGAGATGGTTAGTCAAATGAATGAAGAATGGGAACTGTATCAAATCTTGCAAATGAAGTTTGTGAAAAAGAGGAATGTTAATTTATTAAAGCCTCCTAAAGTTGAAAATATACACATTTTCATTTTAAGCCTGTTACAGTTGTGCATGAGTTAGCACGCAAAAGTCAGTATGTGTTTATTGTAATACTCTTCAACTTTGGTACTTTTAAAAATGCTATTTAACACACAATAATAATTGTATTCAGTTTTAATTAGGTGTAGAGTCATGCACATTGCAACATGATTTACACATTTTTCATTCTAATGATTCCCAAGTTATTTCTCTGGGCATTTCAAATGCTAGATGAAAATAAGATTCAATTGTAATAGTTTTGCTTTTTATAAGAACTGATTCTAGTCTAGCTCTCTTGACCCATCACTCCGCTCTGTATTCCCTACCATACACTAGGATTTTTAAGTCTGAAAAACCAAGATTGAATTGCTAAGTTCTGCTGCTCTGAAACCCTGCCAGCCTGTACTCGGTAATCTCAGAAGAATTAAGAAAAAAGTGGATGGACTCTGTCACATTCATTCACATCATCTTAGCTTGTCATCGGGTCACAGGCTAAAGGGAATGATTGCATAACTGCTACAGCAGAGACACAGGCATTGTCATTAAGGAACTGTGAATCAAACAGGCTGCTCAAATATGCATGTGTGCAGCTCTTGGGACAATGCTAATCACCATCATCTCTGTATGCTGAAGGTCTTAAATTGTGGGATCTGTGCACTCTGAAGTCACCATGATTCCACATTAATTTTTTTTTTTTTTACAAATTCTACTTTTATGAAGTCAGAAGGAAAATCCTTAAATATAAACATAGATGTGAAAGTCTTCAGCAGCACTGTAGAGGTTAAAAATGTACTTTGCAGTAGGGAACTAATGCTCGTCCTGTTGGAGACCCTCCTATTATGTTTGCACTTAGTACACATTTTGCTTACTGAGACCTGAGCCTGCATCCTCTTCTGGAAGATCTCAACCAGGTACATGGCAGCTTTTGATGGTGAGTTGGGTCTTGCACTTGTGAGCTTTTGTGTACCTTCTGGCCATGGTGATGAGCAGCCAAGAAGCCACTCAATGCAGTGGTGTAAGCTCTGTGCTCAATGCCCATCAGCTGTGCACTTGTGGTGGGGTGGCAGGAGGGCTGGGCTGGAAGCTCTGGGGGCAAAAATGCCACACAAATCTTGAACTGCTTGTTGGCAGGGTTGACCTTGCTTGTGTTCATTCACAAACTTTTGGGTGTCTAGCTGAATTAGAAACAAATTGGGGGAGATCTTGTGGGAGAAAGGGAAGGGATTCTCATTGCAACTCTAAACTCTAATTATTTGCATCTATGCTACTGTGAACTTCCAGATGGCATGTTACTCTGTTATTTTCCAGTGTAATGCACCCTTTGGGGAATTTTCCTGAGGAACAATGAAACATATTTGTATCTGCATTCCATCCTAGTACCCTGTGAATGCCTTGTAAGCAAGACTCCCTTGTCTGGCAAAAAGCGTCTGTGAATTGCGAGCAACTTAGGTTAGGAGTCCACATGCCAAATTAACTTAGTTTGGTTCAGCAGCCCCAGCAGATTTTATTTAACAGGCATTCTGTTCCACATTTGGATGATCTGTTGACATCATGTGCTTCCTTCCTCTAAACCATCCAGGATGAAAACTGTGATTTTATGATGCAATGGACACATACACATTTTGCTTCTCTAACCTGCTAATGCAAGATGGACCTCACTTATTTTGGCTAAACAAGCCTTTGACATGTCTACATGTAAGCACTCATCATAAATATTTCTTTGAAGAGTCCAAGACACAGAACATACACCAGCATTCATATTTACAAATCTTCAGACACTTACTGCAAAATGTTGTATGTTACAGAACAAGTATCCTCCTATTTCAAGTATTTTCAGTTGTGATTTCTTTGTTTAAAGTTCCTTTCCTCCACTTCTTGCTTTTTTTCTTCTGTTAAGCTTTCCATATTATCCTTATTTCCCTGTATAAAGACATAATTATAAATAAGTGGTACTGAAACTGTCTAGTGAAACTAACAGGGATCTTATAAATATTTTCTTTTTTAATAGAAAAGGAGAAATCAGAATTTTAGTAACAAATAGAATGGACTGCCCAGGGAGGCTGTAGAGCCACCATTCCTGGAGGTGTTTAAGGAAAGACTGGATGTGTCACTTAATGCCATGCTGTAGTTGGCATAGTGACATTACATCATAGGTTGGACTGGATGCTTAGAGGTGTTTTCCAACCTAATTGATTCTGCTCTTCAGTGAAATAGCCTGCTTTCATCTGTTATGTATTAAAATTAAAGAGAAAAGTATGGGAAATAGTGACAAGTCTTATCAGCAGGCATCTCTCCACCGATTGAAGTTTATGGTTTATAATTTGAAATCAGGCTTTACAGGAACTCCCATCCCAAGAAACCTACACGTACAAGAGGTACATTCTCTAGATGAAACCTGAATCTCCAGGTACAGTCGATTTCTCTGCTGTTCCCCAGCCACGAAGTGCTCTCGGTCAAGCAGCTAAGATTGGTATAGGTGTGCTGTCTCTAACTTTGTTTGATGCACTCTTCTCTCTGCTTACATACTTGGTGGAAAATTTGGGGGAATAATATATTTCATGCCAGCATAGCTTTTAGTTTCTTTTACTGGAGCTGGTTCCCTGCTTTAAAGGGGCTCAGATATCAATATGTTTGTTTCATAACAATACTTGAAGAAAGGAATTCAGCTTCTTGTGCGAGAGGATTTCCAACTCATGTAGTGCCTGGGCAATGGAATTTCAAAATTGAAATTACTGTCTGACTAGCAAAGGGATAAGTCCAATTTAAAATAGGGGATTTATGCTTGTCCAGCTGTGCATCTACTTTAGGACTGCCAGCACCCTGTCAAGTAGCAGGCTTCTTAATGATCTGAAAGATATTTTCATGGTAGGAATTACACTGTAACTGTTCTATTTTTCAATGTGTACAAACAGCTTATCATTAGTTTATTTATTTCCACGGTAAGATAACTTGCTTTTAAAGCGTACAAACCCTTCATTGCTTTTCAGAGTAAGGTCTTGTCATGAAGGTGAAAACCCCTCTGTTGGTGTGAAGTTACTTTGAATGATGCTGGAATGGAATTGTAATAATATAAGAATTCGAGCTTTCTTCTTTCTGTGCTGGTAAGGAGCAGAAAAATATTACTGTATAAGCAGCAGGAGAGAATGTGAAACATCCTCATTACTGTTGAGGTGGACATAGCCTGCTAGTGGGGATGTATATAAAATTCTTGTATGTAGGATGCAGTATGGACACAAAGATTAGTTTTTTTGCAAGTGTCTGCTGACAAATACAAGTGAAAGTAGGAAAAAGATCAAATGCTGTGCTGTCTCATCTTTTGCTGTTTTGTGCAGGAAGGCTTAACAACCATACCTTTGGGAAAGGGGCAATGTTGCCACAGCTTGACTCAGTTACTGGGTCAGCCTGTGGTATACTGGGGATGTGGCTTTATTTAGCACACCCAGGTCTGTCCCATGGTTCTGATTTCCCTTAGGGAAGGAAGAGCAAAGTGTTCCTAGCTCAGGAAGTTGAAACTGTGTGGTAGTTGTTGCTTCATACACAGAAGTAGACTAGAAATGAAGGGATAAATATGTTCTCTGTGCCTGTTTCCATCACCTGCTCTCCCCTTCTCCCTTCTGCACTCACCCTCCGCCTGCTTTTTTTCTTTTTATCAGAGACAATTGAACTGTGGCCTCATAACAGTGAATAATGAATAAAACGAAACCCCTCAAATGTCTTTGCTGTTATATTGGTGAAGGCTGGCTGATGCTTTGCTCTCTGTGTCACTTATACTGGTGCCCAGGAGGTCTGAACTGGTTAGCTCATTGTATTTTATGTGCTTTTGTGACCAATTGCTGAACGTTAACGTAAAGGAAACCTTACAACCAGCAACGTTATAAGGTTATGTGTTAAAATACACATACAGTATATTGCATGTATATTTTTCAAAGGTATAATTGAAATTGAGAATGATTAGAGTATCTTCTGCCTAAAGCATTTTTGTATTAGTTCCTTATGCTGTGAACTGTGGTCGCCGTGAAAGAAACTGGCAGACTTGCCAGCCTCACTTGGTCAGTGGTAAGACGCAGCGTTGAGTGGCTCTGGGTGTGGAGAGCTGTTTCCTTCAGTCCTGGCTAGGCTCAGCAGCAGTTACACCCTTGCTGGTGGAATCAGGAGCAGTGAAGGTTTCTCCCTGATTGGCACCAATCACAGCAGCATACTGTAAAAAGGAATTTTGTTTCTGGCCCATTAATATCTGATGACGGTGCATTTTTCCTTTCATGCAAGATTGTATGCCACTCTTTTGGGGATAAACATTTCTGGCTTTGAGATCCTTTGTGGGAATGAGTAAACCATGCAGTTTTCATTCGCTGTAGATTGTAGAAGCCAGACTTGCAGGTGTGTTTCCAGACTTAAGGAAGAAGCCAGCAGGTACACCCTCGGCGTCTGCATTCCAGAGACTTTCTGCTCTGTCTGTGAAGCACCAAGGGCACCTGTGGTATTGCAGGCAGAACAAATGCAGCATAGAAACCCTTTTGTAAATGAAATTGCATGCCTCTCTGAGTTGCTTGTACTAAGGAGGAATAAGGGATAGCTAACTAGGAAAGAAAAATTGTTCCTTGTTGTATTTGTATGCCATCCCCAAGCAAGGTTCTGCATATAAACAAGTATTACTGCATAATTACAAGGTAAAATCCATGGAAATTTTGAAAATATATAATGCTGTTCGTTATTGCATCAAAGTATTTGAGATTTTTTTACTAGGTATGTTCCTTTTGCTATTACTCATATGGAACACTTCAATTAATTTTTGTGAAGTTTTATGCATAGTCCAGTGAAAGTCTGCTTAAAAACTGCCTGCAGTTATCAATGCTTACCCATTTTATTTAGGCTGTGGTAAATAATGCTTTTGCTTACTTGTCTATACAGTTCTTAAGGAAGGGCCACAGTTGTAATCAAGATTCTAAGTCTTATCTTAATATACATAATTCAGTAATTATTAAAATTATCTCTTTCCTGCCTCATCTATTTGTTACTGTAATTCACACTTAATAATTTGAGAGGTTGAGAGCTGTTGGCAGAAAGTTAGTGTTTACATGTGTTAATTTACTGGTTTATTACTGGTCTGTGAATTGCAGTACTCAGTTCTGCCCCTTCTATCATGAGCTTATAATCAAAATATAAAAATTAATACCCAATTACAGGCATAGATAGCCAAGAAATCAATGAGATGATGCAGCATAAATAGAAGTATTAGGATACCAACTGACTGGATAAGCCAACCAGAACTAATAAAAGTATTGTGGGAGAGGCTGAAGTAGTAAGCCAACTCCTTATAAATTGTGATAAGATGTGGATATTTTTAATGCCTCTTTTATTGTTTGAATCTATAACTTGTGGTTTTGCTGGCCATAGGAGAAGGAGAATGTATTGGCTGAAATCTTTCCCTCCCCCCTTTAAATTTCCCACTACGTACCTTTGGTGAGCTTAGTGTGGATGAGGTTTTGTTCTGGTCTTTGTTCTGGGAGGCAGGGTGTTGGAATAACTGTGTGCTGAGTGCCTGGATCATAAAGTACAGCAGACTCTCTCTTAAAACTGGGAGCAGCCTCCAGTGATCTGTATAGCTCATGTGACGCTTTTCCATTACTGGTGCTATGCTCTGTACCTGCAACAAATAGCATAATTGAGACTAGCAGAATGCCTTGCCTATCTGTACAGAAAAAATATTCCTGTGTACAATTAGAAGAACTGACACCCCGCCCCAGCCCCGACCTCTTCACTCCTCCTTCCATACTCTAAACCACAAGCCAACCCCGTTCAGGTTTGACTTGGAAGTAATTTAGCTCCATCTGGCTGTGGAGGTCATGTGAACCAGTCTGTATTGGCACAGGTTGAATCCTTTGATTTGGAAACTGCTACTTAAAAGAAAATCTAATACAAATGCTGCAATTGTGGTAGTCATCCTGTGTTGTAAATCACATGATGAATCTGTTGGACATTCTGCCCAACACCTGTTATTGTGAGAATTATTTTGGAGGCTTTTTTTTTTTTTTAAAAAAAAACATTGAAAAGTCAACAGTTAGACATCTTAGAGTCCTGCTTGTGAGTCCAGAACTGTAGCACTTTCAGAATGTGTGCCTAAAGCAGGCTACAACTCTAGGATGGAAGAAAGGGTGATGTGAGGAGGTATTTTTTTCAAACTGTTTCGATTATACAAATTTGTAATTAAAATCCAGATGTTGGTCCACACAAGTTCCCCAATCATTCAGATTATGAGGTGCAAACAATTTAAACAGTTTCTTGTGAAAATTGTTTGTGTTCCTCCCCCACCCCCCAGTACTGGGTCTTTGAGTTTCTAACATGTACTAGGAATGAGATTATTATACCCATTTAAAAATACACAATTTTAATGAGGAATTTTTACAAAGAAAGGCTGCAAACATTCCCTATTTCAACTAAACTTCTGTTGATTTTCCTTGAGTATGAAGTAGTGCAGGACAGTATTGCTGATGTGTATATGTGGTCAGGTGCTGCATTCAAGAATTCAGGAACTTGCATGGTATAATTCCAAGCACAACAGGGTGGCAGACCCAGCTGTAATTTGAGGGGTGGAAATGTGCAAAACCCCCAAAATATTCCAAAACCTTTGGATTCACATGAAATTAGGAGAGGTAAGAGTAGAACTGACAATTATGGTCTGTGCTTTCCAAATCCTCTCTCAAGAGATGTTGATGGGTTGGTAAGGTTATGGTAGGGTATGACATGGAATAATGTTCACTTTAAAAGCTTTGAACAGTTTTGCTGTGCTTGCCTAGAAAGCTCATTGGCCTTCTGGAGTGTA
Organism: Scytalopus superciliaris; assembly: GCA_013400415.1. Classification (NCBI taxonomy): domain Eukaryota; kingdom Metazoa; phylum Chordata; class Aves; order Passeriformes; family Rhinocryptidae; genus Scytalopus; species Scytalopus superciliaris. The sequence continues at coordinate 864,063 of VXBX01007125.1, forward strand.
CTGTGAGGTACTGGGCTGGCCCCAGGGTGCAAAGGTTTCCTGATTTCCATTTTGGCAAGTACGATTTTCCAAACAGTAAAGGGGAGAATACTCATCTCTGTTTCAGCAACCATCGCACAGCAAAGGACCTGTTCAGACACGTGCAGTTTTAACTCTTGAAAGAATACACGCAATAAAGGAAAACCACAGTTTAAAGTAAGTAACAAGAGTAACTATTCAGGAAATTAATAGTCAAGTCAAGAGGGGATGGGGGGTGGTGGGAGAAGTACAAAGGCCAAGGTAAGACTATAAAAATAGTTAAGTAAAGGAGGCTATGGAACAGTGGGTCATTTTGTTAAGCATGGCAGATCGATGTCCAGTTTTCGTAAGGTTATGTCATTTTCCAAGGGGCACAAGATGATCTGCAGGAAGGCAGCATGATGACAAAGTTTAATGAACTAGGTATTTCCTCAAACTATGAAATCTGTGCATATATTTGTTTATGATAATGGAAGCTCAAAAGTGCTACCTGCCACTGTTAAAATTTGTGTTAGCATTTCAGATGTGTTCTCTGAAGCTAGATAAAGGTTAGAGAGAAGAAACTTATTTATGTCCTGTTAATTAGCAGCACATGAATGATAGTCAATGTTTCTTTGAGGTCTGAAGCTTAAAAAGCTGCAGAATTAGTTAATACTCAGGAGGGTATCCCCCCAGGCATAATATTGCCCTAGGATTGCAGTAAAATACATGATTTAGGGTTAGTTGTTCAGAGTGTCATGACTGGTTGACATTAACTTGTTGTGCTATTTTTGAAGGGTGGGCATAGACAAGCAGTGATGCTTCTACTGAAATGGTTTTTTCGTTTAAAGAATGTGAAGTAAAGCTCTTCTATTTCCATCTACATTTTCAAAACCAGACTGTGAAATGTGCTTTAAGCATCTATATTTTAAAAAGAGTCTCCTGGGTAAAAAAAGAATAAAAGCAGTTCAGTTACCATAGAGATCAGTCCATTGTGCTCAGTTTGCTCCATACCCTGAGGCGTGTGGGACTTAGGACTGGACTAGTCTTGTAAAGCAACAGGTTTTGGTTCCCTTCGTGCTTGCAGTCCTCAGAATGCAGCAGCAATCCGATTGCTCTGAGACGGAGCATTCTTCTTTCTCCCACCCATCCACAGTGCCAATCCATTATGCCCAGAGACTGTTGCTTCCTCTGAGAGCTCCCACCTCAACTTAAGTAAGGTGAAGTGCTACTGTGGCAATAGGTAAGGCCATTAGAATGCAGAGAAGGGACTTAGTGTTGAACTATGAGCCCGTGCAGTATGTGGAGGCTTGTTTGGCTCCTTTGTATATCATAATACAAGCAGAAGTCATGGCATCATCTTGTGGTTTTTTCCCTTGTCACACTGTTTATCAACCAGTATGATGCCGGTGCCTTAACTAATGGCAGTTTTAAGATGAACTCTGGGAAATAAATTTGTTTGCCTGAAGAAGACCACATGTGCTTGTTGTTTGGTATAGAGAACAATCATTTGATGCTTTAGGTCTGTGACTCACTGAGAACATTATTGGGTTCTTTGTAGGTATGGAATGGCAAGCAGGTTTCCATGAAATCTGTAATGATGTAAGTCCAGTCTTTGAATTCTGTTGCTTTGCAGGAATTAGTCCAAAACACTGTGAAGTAAATGCAAAGACCCTACTGGCTGCTCAGGGTTTGTTGAGCTGAGGACAGTCCTCCATCAGACCTTGCATGAGGACTTGTTCCTTGTCTTGGTTCCATAGTAACTTTTTGTGTTTTAAAAACAAAACAGCAAAAACCACCTTACCAAGCAAACTGTGGAGAATGCATTCTCTGGTTATGTCCATTTTTACTGTAGACAATGAGGTTCAATAGGGCAAGAAGAGTGTGGTTCCACACATTTCAAGTGTCAATGATAGCTGCTGAAGAGAAAAATTTGAGCAAAATTGGGCATAATAAGACATACCTGGGAAAGCTTTTAGAATGAGATTTACACCATACTGTGAGGTGTCTTGGACCCCTCTAGAGCAGACCTGTTGCAAGTTCATCAGTATTTGTTCCAAGAAATGTTCACTGAAGAGTTACCAAATTGGATTTTTTTTTCATTTCTTTGATAGTTTGCTTTAATTGCTTTTCTGTAGTTCATTCTAATTTCAGGTTAATTGTATACAATTTGATGACAGTGTGCTGTGTCTACCAAATGCAAATTCTCCAAAGGCTTCAAGCAGCATTTCATCTTAATGAAAATGCCATTTGGAAGGGAGATATGTAGTTTTAAAACAGAGGTCAATTTTGGCAGCTAATGAGTCGGTGTAAATGAAAAGAAATGGCTTGCTGAGGGACTTTTTTTGGGTTTTTTTTGTTTTTTTTTTTAAGACTTGAAACCATGTTTTTTCTCAGTGAGCTCTTGCAGTGACTTAAGAAGGCAAGATGATCTTCTTATGGCACTTTCTGAGAAAATGGGCTTTGGCAAAACTTCATGAACCTGGCCCGTTTCTGTTGCAGATCTCAAGTGCCCCTTTTCTTGTGGCCAAGTGTCTTCTTGGCCAGAGCTGTGGATATAAGGGTGTGAGGATGGAAGCAACAGAGTAAGCAGAATGAAAGTTTATGTGAGTGCTCTGAATAATCCATGGGGACTGAGTAATTATGTATGGCTTTTAATGAGATGAAGATGTTGATGTAGGTAATGGGATTTTTCTGAAGCAAGAAGAAAACTGATGCTCAACAGATTAAGAAAATGTAATGTGGAACTCCAGCTTTTAAAAAAAACATACAGTGTTAAGTGGAAAACATTTAAGATTTATTCACTTGTCATGAAAAAAGAGTATCAACTGAAAGGGTGATGATTTCCAATTTATCTGTGGGAAATAACCTTGCTGCATGCTTCCCCCTCCTAAAAAGGACGATAAATCCCCTTTATCCTATGTGTTCCTTCATCCTGTGCAGTTTATTTTTTATTTGCCAGGAAGCAGATAGGATTTGAACGTTGTCTCAGCCTGGACGTAGGGAAAAGTGGTTTTTAATTACCCAAATGGAGTGGAAAAGTTTGTATCCCATTAGCAATCCTCAAAGACTAAAGCACCATAAAGTGTAATCACTAAACAATGTGTGTCTATAGTATTAAGAGTATTTGAATGAATGCCAATGAATGGCTTCTAAATGTAACCAGTTATGAAAGTCGTTGGGCGTATCTAAAGTGTTTGGTTTAAATTTCGGAAACAAACATCAAATAAAATGCAGGGAAAATGGATTTATACGGTTAGTCTTTTCTTCTCTCAGATGGAAAGTAATTTCCTCTTTTGAAGGAAATCTTGGGCCATAAGCAGCATATCCAGTGAATATCAATGACATTTAATTGGTAGACATGCTCAGGAAGAGATTTTTTTTTTTTTTTTTTGGTGGTGAAAAATTCTTTCATAAGAGCATTTGGTCTAATGCCCTTTTTCTAGCTGAAACCGTGGAGTTTGTTAGCGGGAATGTGAGCATCAGAGTACAGATTATTATTTTTTTTTTAGAGGCAAACCTTTGGCAAATGACTGAGCTGTGACAGGAAGTTCCCAAACGGGAATTAGTGCCCAGTTCTCACTGACTTTGAGCATCTTAACTGCCGTTTGTTCTTGTGTTAATCTCTCTTTTTGATCCGAAGTAATTGGTTGCTGCCTGTGTATCTTTATCTCCTTCTGTGAGGCGTGTGTGAAGGGCAACGTGTTGTGGGGAGATTCGGACTGTTCATCAAAACAGCGCAGCATCTGTGTGCTGGCAGTTGGATGTGACAGAAGCTGAATGTGGCTTGCAGACCTGCGGAGTGGAAGAAGATGAGAACAGGATTCACCTTCTGGTGACCTTATTATGCCAGCAACCAAAATGAGTACTCAAATGTGTAATAACCAGTTAGCGGCTGGATTCGGTGGATTCAGTGCGAGCTCTGTATTGACTGCCAAGGCATGGCTGCTCTGGCAGATAACCTCAGGCACTATCGCGCTCCTGCTATCAACATGCTGCTTGACTTAGATCCAAGATAAGAGATCCCAATTTCGTTGCTCTTTCAAAGCTTAAAACAATTCTTTGCTGCTTCATAATGGAGGGGAAAAAACCCAACAACAACAATCCAAAGGCAACTCTTCCCCTCAAAAAAAAAGAAAAAAACCCCCCAAACCTAACCAAAGTCAACCAAAATGATAACTAAAAAACCAACCAAACAAAAAAACCCTCTAAACCTTCAAATAAGAAAACAAAACAAAAAAACTCCAAACACCAAACCAGAAAGATCTTTGGAATGCCTTTGAGTTTGAACGGGGCAATGTTTGTGTTGAAGTTTCAAAAAGACAAACCTTTTGGGAAGCCTTTTTAGTGCGTTTGTTTCCAAACTCCAGCATAATGCTAAGCAAATTCCCAAAGTGGAACTTTACTCCAGGTTGCTACTTCTACCTGACTTGTTAGGATGCCTCAGTTTGTGCTGCAAAACTGCTCATCATTAACAGGTGTCAGAGACAGGGCTGGGAGCTGAGCTGGGCCGTGCAATAGGTAATATTAGGACCATGTCTGGGCTGCTTTTACTGGTTTTCATCTGCGTAATCAGTGCTTTGTATGTTTGCTTGTACACCATCCCATGTGCAGGATGGGTGCAGTGAGTGAAATAATCTTATTAAGCATCCAAATATGAGGGGAAAAAACCCCATAGAAAAATCCTGGCAGGAAAAGAACATCTGTTTTAGAAGGTAAAGTGGAAAAACAGGAGCTGGGCATAGACAATGTTTTTCTTTATTATTCAGTCTGTTTAGTGAGTGAGTTCCATTTCTCCTCAGTGCATTGAATGGCATGGGAATGCTCGTGGGGCGGCAAGTAAGATCATGTAATTAACGATTGTATAACAATGCAACAATGTTGAACCAAGTCTGGTTAGGAAATCTGTGCTTTGTAACTTACTTTGTTGTAGGGGTGTTTCTAAAGATGTGTGTAATTCTCTTGCAAAGCAAAACCAGTGGGTAGTTTGTAAACATTAATTAAACCATGTGGTGATTTTTGAAGTGAATAGTTTGATAGCTAAGGATCAGTTACATAGTACTTTTTCTGAAGGGCATTTAGTGACACAAGGTAAGTCAGTACATGGAGAAACTCTCTCAGCTCTTGACTCACAGCCGTAACTCCCAAGACATTAATTCTAAACGGTAACCAAGTAGTCTTCCTCTGTTTTAGGTGATGATCATTGCAAAAGCTTTCCCTGTAATTTCTAGATAATGTCTTTTTGAGTATCGTATTCTATAGTTTTCTGTAATTGTACAATCAACTTAATGCACGTATTTCAATGTATAATATTAAACTATACAAAGTATGCAATAATCTGTATACTTTAAAATTTTATATAATTTTTTACAGTTGTGTTAAGCTCAAAATACTTTGCTTTAAAAGTGAAATGTTAACTTCTTGGTGTAATTGATGATAAAAAAAACTAGCATAGGGTGCCCATAGACCTCTAGGGATATCACAGTATGTAAAATAAATCCGTTTACCAGCTGGTTGGCTCTGACATGTCGGATTCATAGTTCTATCAAGCACACAAACAAAAAACCCCAACCACACTGTTTTAGAAAGCTGGGAAGTCTATGTAGAAATCTCTCCTTTACAGAAACATATTGATGTACAGAATATATGAATATTGCACCATTTTTAAAGATTATTCTTAGGTAACTTTAGAAATTCTGAAAATGGAGGAAGAAATCACTTCGGGTCGACAAAACATGGAACTGTTTAATGATTTTAAACAATAGAAGAAGTCTTTAGGATTGAATGAAACATTTTGCTTGGCCCAAATTGTAGTTTCATTATATTGATGTATTAAATCTATGTCAGCAGATGTAATTCATTGTAAAAGGAACTTTTATTGCTTTAAAATCTGTGAAATGTAGGGCTACAAATCAATGAAAGGGCTAAAAAAATCAATGTAAAGGGCTAAAAACCAATTAAAATTGAAATGCTCTTCTAGAACACACTTTGTCCTAAAAAACTACAGACAACTTGGTTTTATGAAGGCAAATGTTAAAAACTTCTTTCATCACCACATTACGAAATCCTGATGTTACTCATGTTCTTTTCTTTTTCTGATTGGAAAGGAAAACCTGGACTGAAAGATTTCACCCAGCCTCAGCTTTGTATCCTCTTCAAGTAAGTAGCTATTGTGGAGAGGAAAAAGAAAAAGAAAGCTATTCTGAATCTTAAAAGTTCCAGGGAATCGGCTTTTGCCTTTGATTAAACAGTCTGAGGGTTGATAGGCCCTTGGGAGCTACATAGGTGTGCAAGCCTCTGTCCTTTAGACGCTCGTGGTTGATTCTACTGTTGCGAATTTAAAGCTGTTTTCAGGTTGTGCCTTACCTGCTCCTTACGTACTACACAGCTCCACCCTCTGCTTGGCTGCCTTGGATTTTGCAGAGCCTGAGAGGGAGGTAACAGTAGGAGAAGCAGGTTTGGAGTGACCCTCGGCACTGGGGGAAGGCAGCTCAGAGCTTGTCCAGGAGCGTGGCACTCTGCTGCTTGCTCGTGGTTTGGAACTGTCACTTGACTATCATCGTCAGAAAATCTTACAGCTCCTGATCTCCTGAGATACTGTACACTCTAATGAATTATGTACTGTGCCCGAGAAGTAACTGGCTCATAAAGTGTGTCTCTGCTTTTGGAAGCACTGGAAAACTGACTGTGAGTGAAGTGTCCAGTATTGCCAAGGGGATAATGACGATTTAGAAAGAAAGGTAAAACATGCAGTAGAAGTTAAGTACTTGACTTCATTGCACAAAAGAGACCTGGAAGCTTTTTAGAGTCTTGACTAAGGGCTCTGTTTGGGTATCTGATGTGCTGTAATGACTGAACATCAACTCCTACAAAAGTGGTATAAATACTGTCAGAACGGAGCTCACTTTGCCCAGATCTAGGACAGGAAGCTCCTGCTGCGCAGGAGCCACAAGGAGAGTGTGTTGCTAGCGAGGAGAAAGCTGAGCAGGAACCCACTTAACTCAGACTGAGGAATTACCACTCTGCTGAACGGGATCCAGGCAAAAGTGTTTGTACCTATAAATTACTTGAGAGTTCTTAAATTTGTGAGGGGGGAAAACCCCCTTTGGTGTGGGCTTTTGGTATTGGAAGTAGGATGTGCTTCTCTGATGCTACAGGAACAGCCTGAAAGTCTCAATCTAACTTATTCTGATAATTTTCCTTTTGATTTAATGCCTTTCTTGCTTCTGAGTTGTCTGCCATTCCCTCTAGGGACCCTTGCATCTGAGACAAAGACAACAGAGTATATACTGACTTGTGAAGGGCTTTAGGCATCATGAAAGTCTAGTGAGAAAAAAAAAATTAGGACAAAAAACTGCTTTAAGGTTCTATTACTTGGTGGATTATCTTCAGCTTCAAAACTTCAGTTAATCAGTACTTTGAGGGGGGGAGGGGGAAGAAATTATCTTGGCCTGGGAAACACTTTAGAACTGGAAGAGAACTGCTATAAACCTCAACAACTGTTTGCATTCTCTGGACTGTTTGCAAATCAGGCCCCTGATTGTAAAGCCACTAATGCTGGTGAGTAAATTTACTGTGATCAGTTCCGAAAGTATGGGTAAAGCTTTTGCAAGCAAAGGTTTCTCAAGTCTGGATCCATGCTGATCCAGGCTCATGTCTGTTCAAAATGATGCTTTTAAAACTACTTGCATGTTTTATCAGAACCAAAATTGGTAAAGTAGAAATGCCACGTGGGAACTCAGTTACCAAACTTGATATTAATTTTCCCTCTGTTACTTCCAAAAACAGTTGGGCTGTGGGGCAGTGTGGTGAAACATGCCTGCATCTCCCATGGTTCTGGGATTCTGCTGAGAGACCAGGCTGGTCCCTGAGTGCTCAGAGAGCTGCCCCAGCTCCCTTCCTGGGCTTCCCATGCCAGCTCGGTCAGCTGTGTGTGTCATGGCTGATGGGTTATTGGCTTATGGCTAACAGTGACTCTGTGGCCAGTTTCCCGATGTCCCTGCCCTAATATGAACCTTATAATATCATGTTAACAGATAAATATGACTCCTGACCTATTTATTTTCGGAACTATTTGGGAAGTGCTGTGGGTTGCGTGATGTACAAATCTAAGGTTTAGAGGATTACTGGAGAATATTAAATTGTTGTGGCTGGATCACATTCAGTCTAAGAATAAAGATCTTTTTTTCTGGACGTTGATACATAAAGTAATTTTATTCTTAGTCATCACAAGCTTCTTTTTTTTTTTTTTATCCCAAATTTTTTTTTTTTTTTTTTTTTTTTTTATTTTTAATATTTGGCTTTTTTGCAGGAGCCAATAAGCCACTGACAATTTCAGCTTAAAATTCTAAGGTGTAAGCGTTCATGAAAATCTAATTCTTACTAAGGACCCAGACTTGTTCCTTATCTGGTGAGCATTATCAGATGCTGCATCACTCAAATGGAGAGAGGTGCATGAGAATGGCTTCTTAATATCACACAGTTTGTTCCACTGTGTTTTCATAAGGCCACTGGAGAAGGGGGCATTTACCCATTATATTAATGCAAGTAGCAGCTGGAGGCCTAGTTATGCTGAGACTTTAACTCTGAGTAACTACTGAGCTTAATCATGTTAGCAAAGTAAACATTTCCCCAGCATAGATGGCATCTGTGTCTTTCAAGTGAGTAAGGTTTGATGCATAGTGGATAACAAAGCCATCCAAATAATGCCTCCCTTTCTAGGTCAGTGCTTTCTTCAGAGTGCACTTCTCTTGTGAAAGGCAATTGCTATGAACGGTCTGTTGGGCTCAGTATTACGTTAGTGTCACGTCTTCACTTATTATATATGTTCTAGTGTTGCGTATGATGTTGTATCTGCAAAAGCTGTGCTACAAAAGTTGTCAGGCTTCAGCTAACAAAGTGTGTGCTCTTCCCTCAGGAGATATCACTCTAATTTTAGACATTGGAAAACAGAAGTAAAGATGGGGGGTAGGGGGGGAAGGTGAGAACTGGATGTATTAGATCAGTAAACATTCTGAATTTACTCAGTAAAAGTGGAGCGAATAGAAGGAAAAGTACATAAAGGAATGAATGACCTTTGTTAGCTCATCATTACAGCTGTCAGCATAAAAGCAGATCTGGAGGAGATGTGAACAGGAGAAGGGAGCAGATGGGTATGTTGAGGGTATGCTGCAGCTGAGGAGTGAAACTGGGAGCAAGAAGTGGAAGGTTTTGTTTTGTTTTGTTTTGTTTTTATTGTTTTTTTGCTTTTTTATGGGAGAAACAGGTACTCTGTGGAGTCTGATGTGCCAAATCCACAGTCCCTGAATATTTGATCATGTTTACCTATGGATCTGGATGAAAGAGTGAAAATGTACTTAAATATACAGAGAAGCCAAGAAGGTTAAGGCTAAAGAAATAAAGTTTCTCTTGTGTGAAGGAAAGATAATTAGTACAGAGACTTAGATTAGTGACAGAATAGAGGAAATGTGACTCTTAGCAGCTTTTTTTTTTTGGTTGTTTCTTTTTGGTTTTTGTTTGTTTAGGGGTTTTTTTGGGAGTGTGTCCTTGTGTCTTGGGTATGCAAAATGAGACAGTTTTGCTAGTCAAGTCTGTGTGATGGGGGCCTGGATGAGAGTTTTAACTGTCAGCTGAAAGAAAAGGTCATTTCCTAGACACTGTGGTCTTTGTCCTTTCAGTTTTTCTCTTAGGGAAAGCTCTAAATGAGGTAGTACAGGATGAATATGTGGCCCATGAAGGGTTTACAGTGGAGAACAAACTGTATTAAATTGAAATATGCATAAAAACTAAATTAGACTAGCTTATAAAGTGAAGTTGAAGCCAATTATGGAAATTAAGCATGATGTAATAGTTAATGAAACCAGTGTAGCAAGCACAGTGAAGCTACACTGATTGCCAAGAACATCTTGCTTTTACAGTACTTATGTAACTGTCAGGAAAGGCCTCTGAGTGTTTTTAATAACAATAAGCCTTTTAATAATATTTTTTTGTCCCTTTTTTTTTTTTTTTTAAACTTTCTTTCCTGTGGCATTTTGTGCTGCAGGTCGGGGTGTGTGTGTGTGTATTTAAAAAAAATAAATCCATTTGTAATTTTCCCAAGCAGCATTCCTGGTTATACAGGTATTTTTATTGTCATTGTGAACTTCTGAGAATTGCATAAGTGTACTTCATTAACAAGGAAAATTCCGTCTCCTGAGGATTTTTATTGCCCTGACTAGCTGAAAGGGAGATTTGTGTGGTTTGTCTTGATTGTACTCAGGTATAGGAAAGTAAAGTGCTGGGCTCTGCTCTCCCTAAACCTTATTGTTGGTATCAGAAGGGAGCTTCACTGTCACTTTGAATCACCATTAAATGATACAAAGTGGTGCTTATTTTTCAGAATACCTAAAGAATCCATGACCATGGTTTTTCATGTTTTTCTTTTTTTTTTTTTTTCCATTTTTCGAAACATAGAAACTAATCATCAAAGTCATTGCAGAATGATCCTTTTTGATTAGGAAGGCNTATCTGGAAATTGTTCTTGTGGCTGCTCCTTCTGCTTCCCTGATTTGGGAAGGCTAAAGGAGAACATACTCATTCTCCCTTGCATCTTATCATCGCCTGTCTTTTCTCCCACAGCCTAATTTTGATGGGTGTTACTAGCTGGAAAACAGATCAGCACAACCACATTACTGTGTGGAGCAAGGGACTTTGCAGATAGTGGGCAGAGTATATTTAAGGAATGCATTTGCCTGTAATGCTTGTTTACCTTAATAACACTGTGTCCTCAATGGTACTGTTTGTCCCCTGAGAGAATCTCTGTCTCCTCTGTGAATTAAAGAAACCAGCTGTGTTAGCCTTAACCTGAGATGTTTGATTCAAAGCTCCTAGTGGTGAATTTTCAGTGAATTTCTGAGAAATGCATGATGCATTCAAGAAAAATTGTTGTCTAAGCCCCTCTTGTTAAGTTAGAAAGTATAATTTCTTAGTTGGAAAGTGACCTGAAATACTGAAAAAATAACAGAAGGAGAACATGGCCCTTAGAGTTGTCTTGATATGTGTACTTGGTCTGTACACGTATTACTTTCAGATTGTAGAGAAGAATGTCTAAAGAGGGTTGTTAAGAGTTTTGCTTTGTTAAATAGGCTTAATTTCTGTTAATCTTGTGCAATAAAGAAAAACTTAAGTACTTAAAAGTTCTGCTCTATAACTTATGCACATGATAGCAAGGTCTGCCAACTAGCGAGTATTTCTGTCATGCCAAGATAAATATATTGAGATGGAATCAAAGCCTGGATTACCAGTGTTTAAGTGAAGCAATGTAAGTAGAAAATAATAATAAGAAGCAGAAAATTGATGGATAAAGCTGTGGTTCAAAGAAGTCCAAACTTGTATAAGTGAAATCATAGTTAATTCTCAGTCAGAATTCCTGGAATTCTGTAGTAGGTTTTTGATAATGGTACTAATGTGTTTGTGATCATAGGCTAGCTTTAATTAATTTAAAGAAAAACCAATTAGATAATATTTCTGCTTTTCTACTCCCTCAGCTTAGAGAGTTGCCAAAACAAGTTGGAGTTATTTTGCAAATAATTTCTGAGCTTGAGAGCAGTGACTCTATTATACATGAAATACTGGAAGCAATGCAACAGCTCATTGCATTGTATGTGTATTTCTCCCTTGTCATCTATTCTGCCTCATAAATCAAACATCCCAAACAAAGGGTAAGAAAAGTGTACCAAAAACCAAGAGTGAGACAAGAACGGGAGAGGAAGGAGAAAGCAGATTCATATTTTTCTTTTATTCCAGAAAAAGATTTATTATAAATGAGACACAGATTTCTACAACACTGAATATCACTTTCTTTCTTGTGTTGGCCAAACAGAATATTATTTTGTGTCTGCACAGTATCATCACCTATGAAGAACTTGATGTTTCTTGCTTTAATAGCTACAGTAAATATAATTACTAATTACTGCAGATTTCATTGCAACTTCAGGTAACTAATAACTTTTTTCTAATTGTCCGCGGCAAAACGTTCATTTTGATTTCAGCACAAGTTATATCATTTTTGATCTTAAAGTTAAGTACTTTGTCATGAAACTTATCTCTGCAAAGCCTGGGGTTCTGTCTACAAACATATTACAAATGTTATTGCTACTGATTTGCTGTAAAGAAGATGAAATATTGTGTGTATGTGTCCATTTATTACTCTTTGCTACATACCACTGCAAATTCAGCATGAAATCACTGCAGAGATAATTCGTACTATTCTCCAATTCTTGCATTAAACCAGAGACACCTCAGAGACTGTAACATTATCTCTGGGATTACAAACTGTGCAAATATAGACTTGCTATGCTAGACTGTGTAATTTCCTGAACAACAAAAAAGAAACCAGGTAAAGGGTGTTTGTTTCCCTTTTGTCTGTTAGAACCAGTTTTTCAGTGAACTGCCTCATAATTATTCTGTGGGAGGAAGGAGACATTTTTCTCTTTTAGGAGAGGTTCTTGATGAAAAATGGTAAAATGTAAAGCACAATTTGGGCTGAACAAACCTTTTAGTTGTGAAATCTGAAACATTAAAGGTATATGCATATGAAAGGAGGGTTTTTTTTTCTTTAATTTTTTTTTTGTTTTTCCTGAACCCGTGAAGGACACAGTACCAGAAAATATGTATCTGGGTTTATCTCAAGAATGTGAAAATTAGCCTAGAAAATTGTACAACCTCAGTTGTTTGCTCACAAGAGTTCCAGTATATTTTTGCGGCACTAAAATCAAGAAACTAACTTTTACCCTTTCTTTGTTTGTGACTAGACATAGGCTCAAATTATCATCAGAAATTTTCAAGGTAATGGGTAAATGAAGATTTCAATTTCCTGGACTGAAACAAGCACTGGAAGCAAAAATCACCTGTTGAAGGATGTTCTTTTTATTTGTCCTGAACTTCTTGGCTTTCATTGTATTTTACACTGTGCAATATATAGAATTGGAAAAAAATATATATGAAAAGCAATAAAAAAGCCATTGTTAGTCTATAGGAAGCTTTCTAGAATATGAAAAGCTGAGAAAGGGGGATAGAGAGTAAAAAGTCTGCCACTTTGTCCCTCCAGAAGAACCAGCCAACCTTGATGAACTCGTTTCTTGTATGAATGGAATCCAACTCCAAATGTTTGCTTTGCATACATGTATATGTACATGTATATATTAAAAAAAAAAAAAACCAAAAACCAAAAAAAACCCAAACCAAAACCTTCGTATGTGGCTATATGTGTATCTATTTAGTTTTATTCCAGAATAGACTTACTGTTGTTGACTGTCTTGAATGGACTTTCTGGTCTTGATGTTCAGTGAGTTGGTTAAGGACTGTGTTTCTCATGTAAATTAAACAGCTTATAAAGACACACATTTATTGGCTTGGCAGTTGAAATTTTAGTCCATGACCATCTTTGTCCACAACCTGTCAGGTATTTGCCCTTTTTGTTGTGTTTTTCATCTGATAGGTTTGGAAACACATGTGAAGTTCTTGGGCCCTAACTGGGCCAGTATGGAGCATGGTCTAAACTATGTAAAGTGAGTGGAGTGATAATGGTGATGAATTGCATGGCCTGACCATGGCCAGCTTTCCTTGCCATGTGCTATATTGTATTGTGACCAATACTCACAAGACCTGCATCCTGTACTTGATAAAGCTGGAAGACAGGAGCATTCCAGGACAGTGTTTCACAGGCAGAACCTGACAGTGGTTGCTCCAGACTTTGAGGATGAAATTACTAGTGAATGTGGCTTAGCAGTTCCCTGTCAATTGACTTTCTTTCTGTAGCTGACAGCTGGCTAACATGAAAGCAGCTATGCCAGGAAAGTCCTGATGCTGATTTTGAGATTTGCTCTAGCATAAAGAAGAGCTAGTGCATGACCATCTCTTCCATTGCATGGTAAGGAAAGGCAAGAAAATTGCAGGGCTGAAGCAATCAACAGGCAGGGGTTGCTTGCATTTTGTCTGCAGTTCTTTGGGCATCAAAAGGCGTAGAAGCAAGTTGGCAGATTGCTAATTCCTTTTCTTACACATAGCACCCGTTATAAAAATAGAAAAGGAAGGAGGAGGTTTGGGCTTATTCCAGGCAGGATCCCAGTTCCCTCCATTTGGTACATGGGTGGTGTTTCCTCTTCTGGCACTTAGGGATTTGATTGTTTACACAGGTTTTCTTAGCGGGTGTGCAATTTAAAAAATGATTTGACAGGAAAGCAGACTTGCCTGCATGCACATGGAAATTTATACATTCTGGAAGAATGCGTGGTGTGGACGAGAAAGACCATGTTCCTTTTGGCAGCACAGCAGTTGGGTATGATGCCAACATGCCCACATGTTGCCCCACGCTCAGCCTTGCCCCAGCAGTGCCCCAGTGCGTGGCTCCCTCCCTGCCAGCTCCTGCTTGCTGGTTGAGCGGGGAGGTGGATGTGGCTGGGAGAGGGGACACAAGATGAAGTTATTCTTCAGGATTGGCAAGAATTATAAATTTGTGCTGTAGGTGCTTAGTGTTTGGGGCACTGAAAGCCTAAATGGGGTGAAAAAAGAAGACAAAGTGGAGTGAGCAATGGGGTCTCGCTATGTCTTAGCTGTATTAGGTGTTTATTTTACATGGTAGCAAAATGATTTTTGTCTATTTTGCACATGATGCAGCAGCTGTACTAGTTGTGGTTTTATTGCTGGCTGCAATGTAGACAGTTTATAAAAAACTTAGAAAGGCAGAACATTGAATTAAAAATATTTGGATATTACTTGTATGCCTAGTAAGTTATTTCATTAAGTTCATCAGGACACTCAGTATTGCCCTTACATGATGATCTGTCACCTCTTCAGGTTTTGTTGTATAGATAAACTATATGATTTATGCCACTTGCGTTGTTTTCATGAGAGTTCTTTAAAGTAAAATGTGGAATGAGAAGCTGAATTTGTCTTATTCACATACTTAATCTTATGGTTGCTTAGCTTGTGTTTGTTTCTTCAAAAGCAACTACTCCGAGTTTTCCATTTCAATATTAAGACATGGTGAAGTAAGAGAAGTGAGTACAGTATAAGAGTTGTAAACGAGTCTTTTAAAAGCCTGCATGAAGTCTAATGGCATTAACATTAATTGCCACTTACATAACAAATTGTAAAATCTTTGCTGTCACCTGTGCTGCTCTCTTAAACCCAACTGGTTGTCCTGTGTAGTCAGCTTGTTGTGTTATGTGAATTGTGTACTGTAAAGAAAAGAAAGGTATCACAATGTTTCATGACAGCTTCTTCAGTGATTTCGAATTAACCAGGTTAGTACTTTCAGCTGTCTTTTCTCAGTTCTCATTACTCCTTGACAGCAGTAATAAAGAAGAATGTAAAGGTGAAATCAAAAGGCAAAATGGCAGTCATACAAAAACTCTGAACAGTTTTTTTCCTGTGTCTCAATCCAGTGGGAGCCAATATTGTGCTCATATCATTTTGCATTACATGGATGTAGTAATCAGGTTAATTAAAAGTAGTGGAGGTTTTATCAGCAATAGGGAAGCAGAAGGATGATCACCTTTTGCAATTTAAATTCAGTTTCAACAGAGTTGCACCAGATGTACTTGTTAATTTTTGTACCCGCTATGCTTTAACTTTGCTGCCAGCCAGCATTTGTTGCCTGATGGGTGCTTTCCATACTGCACTCTTACATCTTCCAGATATCTTTCCATATCTCTGCCTTTCTGTCCCCTCCTTACTGCCATTAATGAGGACTCTTCTGGAAGTTATAGTGCTAGAGATCCCTAAATCTTCTGTGTGCTGATTATGCAGCCAACAAACAATGGCAGAGCCAGAGCTATTCCCAAGCCCTGGTGTCAGCATTGCCTGGCAATGTTGTAGCAGCCAAGAACTGGCTGATTACAGTGGAATGTTTTTCTCTTCATTTTTTTTAGAACTGAAAAATATTTCTATGCAACCTGAAAGTTTTTGCTGGTTGTGTTTATTGATAAAGTTGAATCAGTATAACTTTCTTTAAGACTGATCAAAGCAATGTGATTAGATTGCAATTACATGATCTGGTTTAACTGCTGGAAAATACCCTTTCAGCTGGCAAACAACCCTTGAAATAATGCTGTTTCACTCTATGAAATAATAGGATAAATCTTGGGCAAACACATCATGGCAAAGTTATTTCACATTTCTGAGACAGACAAAAGAGTGTTTTACATGAGGGTGTCATTTTTGTGTTGTAGGAATGGCAAATGACAACCAGTGATTAGGAAATACTTTTGTGGAGTTGTTAAAGAGGCATTTAATAAGTAAGAAAAGTGGTTTAAAAATGCCAGTGTACACTGAGGACATAGTTTAAAAGGGGTGATAGCTTTTTCTGTGACCAATAACCTATCTAGTGTTGATAATTAATTTAAAATCCAAGGTATTGGACAGGTCAAATAACCAGCATATCTGGAAAAATGTGTGGTTTATTACAAAATGTAAAATGATAAAAGACGAATTATATCTTGGTATGGAACTAGCTCATGCATTTCTTTGATTGGAATGCATGTTGGGCTGTGTTGTGGAGGCAGTTTGGTCCAGCTGAGTAAAACTGGCTTCCAAATCATAGCCATTTCCTGAGTTGGCTGCTCAATAATGCTTCCACCAAGCTGTGCTCCCTGCTATTGCTGGCCCTTCTCCTGGGAGCTATGCTTCCCACACTTAATTAGATGAGAAAAGGGATGAGCTGTTCCCTTCTCTCTCCCTTCAGGTTCATGTCTGGATGGTCCCAGTTCCAGTGCTCAGTTGCACAGCTCACTGAGCTGGCTGCTGACCTGAGAGCCCACCTACAGCGAGAGGATCTGTTTTGCGTTCTCAGCTTGAGAAGAGAGTAAATTCCAAATAAAATTTCTCCTGTGTTAATATTAAACCAGCATGACTGATTTGGGGAAGGAGGAAGTGGAAAGCCCTCCCTCCCCCCAATGCCTTTGTCATGTTGGGTATTTTCATAGCTTTGATTTAAAGTCTTCCTTTCGTGCTCTGAGTTGCATCAATATGCAGAAAAAGATATCACGTTCCCTAATTAATGGTGAAATGAGTCCTGGCAAATACGGTCTTTCACATATCAAGCAGCCAGAAATGGTTTATATGTTCCAGTACTAGGCCATGTCAAGCTTGCCTGGAAAAGCCAACTCTAATAGAAGCTAAGCTGGATCAGCTGAGTTCTTGGCTTCTCCAAAATTATGTGCAAAGGCTACTAATTAGTAGCATCTCAGCAGGCCTACATTTGAGAACCTTCAGTGAAACTCCAGTGATGATATTAGTAACTGTAACACCCATCTTGTCGCTGGGGATTAAGGGAAGTAAGGTTCAAATAACAGAAGGTTGTAAGTGGGTGATATTTAGTGGGTCAGCCTTCCACCCCACACAGGTGGGGAGATGGGAAGAGAATGCAAAACACTTGCTTTGGCTTTGGTTTATCTCTGTGGAGGTTTTCCTTTTACATTATAATAGAATAATCTCACATGAAAAGCCTATCAGCACGCACGAACAATCAGTAGTAGTAGATAATTATTCGTCTTTGTTTAGAAAAATATGTATGTAAGGATTGCTTACCTTTCTAAGGAGGATGCACTGAACAATTCATTGCAAGCAGTGAGAACGGGACCATGTATTTTTATACTTTGCTTTTGAATTTAGCAAAATATTGAGGGAGAGTGGGAGGGAATCTGCCTCATTTTTTACGGTATTTAAAACCTTTAACTGTTCCCAGGAGGTTACAATGAGTCCTCAGCGAGAGGACTAGGACAAAGTTCTGTCATTGCGGTGTCAGAAAGGTCAGATGCTGGAATCTGGAAACATTATTCACCTCATATGCCAAATGCAGATTTGCTGAAAATAGCCATATGCCAGTTTGTTATGGTGATGTGCACATGCTTGAGCTAGTATGTTGCTTTTGATGCCAAATGTCTGTCTCAATGAGATGAGTAAAGCGGAGTGTCGGTGCAGCGAGTATAATCCATTCTAATATTAGAATGTGGGGCCGGATCCTGCAAGCCTGCCCTGACAGCCCAGCCAGGGCAGCTTCAGCTCAGGGTGCTCAGCACCTCTGTGCTCTCTGCAAACAGCATATGCTGCTTTTAATTATTTTATTTCTTTTTGTAAGANAATGGAAAATATGGTCTAGTGGACAAGTACTGTTTTGTTTTTATTTATTTAAATTAATGCACTTCTGTCTTTATGGACAAACCTATCCATAGTCATCCTATCTAGAAAGCAAGTCTGCAAGTGATGAAAGTAATGCCATTAAACAAACCAACAAAACCAACTCCCAGACTCCAGCTTTAGCTTATCTGGCCATGTCTGAATTTGAATGCCAAGGTCCAGGACTTCAGCGAGTGATATTGTATAAGGAAGTATCAGTGTGGAAGAGTTGGGGGATAGGTGGGTGATAAGTGTTACTTGTCAGGCTCTAGATTGCTTTGTTATTCGGAAGGAAGTTTGCCTGCATAAGTGGCAGTCAGATATCTCTGTCTCACCCAAATCGCTTAGGAAAAACGGGCCCGAAGCCCTGTCTTGATCTTGAAATGGCAAACTGGGTAAAGCTGATAGGAGGGGGACTGTTCAGAGCTGATTGCTGCCACCTTTAGGCCAGCTGGAAATCATCTCCCCATGGTGTCACGTCTTCCAAACACCCAGCTACAAATAGAGTTCGCAGTTCCCCTAGTATCGAGATATTTTGAGCATTATTCTAGTCTAACACTCCCATTCATTGCAGGCCCGTGTATTGAACTTGAACCCAAAACTGCACCCGTGTCATAATAAGCATTGGTAATAAAATTTAGAGGATGCAGTTGTAAAGAACGTGAGTGCTCATTTTAGTCAATATTAAAACTGACTAAATTGACTCTTACCTATGTTTTACTGCAGTGATGTTAACTTCCAATAAATAAATCATGTTTGCTTCATTCAGTTATATATTTGCTTAGTATTCACTTATTAAAAGATTAGAAATATCATGAGAATCTTTTTCTTTATAACTCCTTTCTACTCAGCACTTCCTACCTGTCAAATCTGTCTATTGGAATGCTTTTTATACTTTGGTTGGTTTTCAAAGCATTACAGAAGAACAAAGGTAGTTCTGTAGTTCATTATGAGGGGACAGTTCTGAATATAATTGAAAAATACAGGTACATTGCCAAAAATGTGTTGCCGTGTCTCTGACTATGGTACTTATAGGAAACCATCACCATAGTAACTAAGCCTCTGCTAAATAATTACCAACAGATTTGTTCTTTTTTGTCTTCTAACTTGTATAACATGTCTAGCCTTGACTATATTTTTAAATATAAGAATTGAATGTACATACATGTTTGTACACTGCATTTGGAAGATAAGCTGAAGAACTCACTGTATAGGATGCTGGTTCTTGCAGAAGTGATTTCTGATTTCTAGGTGTCCATGGCTGCTTTTTTCACACAAATGAAAGAACAGTGCGGAACAGTTTTAATGAAGGTCATTTAAAAAGTCAGACCGCAGGAAAAAAGCATTTCCCACAAAACTGAAGCAATTTCTTCAGACACATTAGATTGAGTTTAATAAGTAGCTACTTCAAATAGAGCCAAGTTCCCTGATTTGGCTGTTCCTCCTATTCCATCAGCAGCACTCGAGCAGTGCCTTATTCAGCAGCAGATCAGTGGTGTTGCATTTCACCTGCCTGTTTTCTGCTGTTCAGTGCATTGCATAAAGCAAATGTGCTGGTTGGTTTGGAGGATTTGCTATCCTGCAGGCTGTAAAACCTGTGTGAGCAATGAGCAGAGAAGCCAGTGGCAGAGTAGTGGGTTTCGGCTTCTTCATTCGCTGTTTGAGTTGCTCAGGATTGCTTCTCTGAACTCTTTTCATGCATAGTCACCTCGTGTTTGCTTCAGGAGACTTTTTAGAGAATGCTCAAGTGTTTTACCAAATCTGGCTGCTTATGGGGGAAGTAGCCTGCTTCTCCTTTGTTATTCCCCAGAATTGCTGTTTCATGGGCATATTCTGTTTGTAAACCTGTTCTCCTGGGAGTAATATGCTAGGCTTTCATGCTACTCTTGGAAGTGAAATAAACTCAGTTCTTAAAATATGCTCAGCTTGAACAGTCTGAAGAAATCTAGTGAAGCAGCCGTGCCTTGAACACGGTCTAGCAAAGCATTGCATTTCGGTTGAATAATGACTTGAGAAGTCTTTGTGCTGAGCTCAGTTTGATCTTGTTGGGAGATCAAATGGGTTTGTTTGCTTTAGCAGCCAATACAGCTCGGTGCTTTCAATTGCTGACAACAAAATGATCTCCAACTCTTAGTTCTGTGTTGTGGGGGCGGGAGGGGGGTTGTTTGTTGTCTTTAGTTATTTTTGTTGTTGTTGTTTTCTTTGGGTTTTTTTTCGTTGTTGTTGTTTGGGGTTTTGTTGTTGTCTTTGGGTTTTTTTGTGTGTTTCTGTTTGTCAGTTGTTAAACAGGCCATTAATCATTTAGGACCATATTTCTGAAGCCAGTAAAATAGTTGATTTGTGTGCCTGTGCTCACAACTGAGTTGAGGCACAGGTAAGTCCAAGTTTGTAACTTGATTCTTCACCTTCAGTTATTTGCATTGAAATTCACCTCTTTCTCTCCTTTCTGGTGAGGAATAGCGTCCCAATATCTGTCCAAGGCAAACATTCATCTTGTCTTTTTTTTTTTTTCTTCTTTATGGAGGAGAGAAAGAGAGAGGAAGAAGGAAAAAAAATCAAATGCCAAGATGGTTCTTGAATTTCTTGTGGAATTCTAGCATGAATCCTACAGGTTGTGTGGTTAGAATCATCTTGTAGAGGTTAGTTTTGTTTGTTGGTTTGGTTTTTTATTTTTTTTTATTAATGCTACTGTGTGAGCTGGAGCTAGTCTACAGCACATTAAATATTCATCTGTTGGAGGTACAGGCCTGAGGTCTCTAAAGACAGTAGCTGCACTATATGGTCTTGAGCAGAATGTGGGTTACCCTAAAAACAGGAATAGTTGCAAGACCATAGCACAGAGGAGCTTGTCATGTGGTATTTTGAAATCACCACAAGTAACAGCAGTAACTTTGGACCTGTACTCTAAAAGTAATTTGTTGTCATAAAACATGTCTTTGAAATTGGGGTTTTCTAAATATAATCTTTATTAAATTTGTGTAATTGTTCAAATGTATGTGTGGACTGGGTTAGGAGATGCAAAAGAGTTCAGAGCAGTTTTTCTGTTGCTGTGAATATCAAGATGTAGAAGCTATGCACAGACATACTATTTCCAGTTTGAACTGAATCAGTGAGATAGGCTTAATGAAGCAAACTCATGCTGTTTCTCAAGGAATCAAACCAGCAATTTTCATCACTACCATTCCCTTAAAATCTATAAGCTTAAATATGTTCTTGAACTGGATATGGAACATCTCAGCAAATAAGATGGTAGATCCACTCAATGTGTTACGAAATTTGTTAAAATTTGGTTCAGCAATGCATAAAATGTACATATACAGATATCATTAACCTGTGTAACTTATATCTATGATAATTGCTATCTCAATGCATTATCTAACAATAATCTTCTGAAAGGAAGTATGTTCAAATTCGAAATACCTTTAGTAGTGCAATAAGTGAAAAGAGCTTCTCATCTCTGCAGATGATTCATTTTGGGAAATGTCCTTGAAAAAATCTCCTTGTATCCTAGCCGAGGACATGCATATTAAGTCTAATCTGCAGTTTTAAGTTCTGCCAGAGATGAAGATTTATGATCAAGGTTGGATTAAACCATGGCAATATTGTCTTGGTTAGTATAACAGCAAAGTGTGTAAGTGAATTTTAAGCTAAAGAAAGTACAATTTCTTGTTCATAGTATCTGTCCCATTTAATCTGTATCAGAGAAGTCATGGTTATAACATCTCAATCATTATTGCTCTTAACAGACAATTACTCTTCTACTGACTCGTGTCCCCTGACATACGGTTTGCTGCTTCTCAAGCCACTTCCAGACTGTTAAATAGCCACATGTCCCTTTTGAGCTGAAGACTTTAAATTGTAACTTCTGTTTAGGCAGTTGGCTTTTTCTGTCCATGTCTGCCACTACTTATTTTGGCTTGCATATCTGAGTAGCTTTTCTTTTCGTGTCTATCAGTGGCTCCCTAAAATGTTGAATGAACTTACTTTCTTAAATTTATTATGGATCCTAATTAGTTTGGGGCGGGTCTGATTATTAAACCAATTTGCTCTTGCATGATGAGAAATACTGAACTGTATTTCCAAGAATTAAATCTTGTTCAACAACAATTCTCTATGTTAGTAGAGGAAGTAGTTTGAGAAAATAATGATTCCAGTTTCATCTCTGTTTTGTTTTAGTGTGTTTAGTTGTCATTTGATTTTATATTTGGGTAGTTGGGAACTTGGATAAAATTATTGGATATAATCCTGTTTATCATAACTGAGAGAGATTTTCATCTATGCCTTACAGTTTGGGATTTCATCATTTCCATGTATGTTTCACCAAGAGAGAAAATTAGTGCAGAGTCTTTCAACTGACTCTTTGACCTCTGCACAGTGTAAAACATGAGGTACATAAGGATTAACCAGGTCTGATTTGCTCCGAAAATGGAATTGTGCCATGTGTGCTAAATGATTAGGAAAACCTAGTCTGTCTGGATTTTGGCATTATTTTGTGCAACAAATAGTGCAAGTGAACAACTATTGAGAAATGTGCTTTTTAATAGAATTATGTTCTATTTGTTTTTTGTAATATCTTATGGGAGAAGTCTAAGAATTTAGTGGGAATGAAAGTAGTAACACAGTACAGAATTTCCTCTGAAAAGTTTATAGAATTATATCAAGTGGTTGTTTTTTTAATTTTTTTCCCCCAAAAAATTTGAGGCCTTTTATCCTGAAGAGTGATTTTCATGACAGTATCTGTGGGAAATTTTTTCTACTGTAGTGGTCTTGAGCAATTTGCAGTTGTTGACCCTGCTTGAGTGTGTGTGGGAGTGGACTTGGTTCTCTCACCTTCCAATCTCAGCCAGTGTGTCACTCTCCGGAATTAAATGGAGTTTGCCCCAAGAGATAAATTGAGAGGTTTGGATTTTGCCCATGATTTTTCTTTTACAGCTAAAAGAGGTGAATTGATGTGCCTGTTTAGGGTGGCCATGGAATTTTGTGGAGTCAAATTTGTCCTTTGATTAACACCATGAATTTAATAGAGGTGACTTGTTTGCTTCTGTGCTTCGAATTGGCATTAGAGGAGCCTTTTTCCCTTGAGAAGGTGTGCCAGGGAACTCTGAAATGAATGGTATAACTTCTTTAATGATGAATGCTTAGAAAATAAAACTGCATATGACAACTGAAATTCATGTAATTGAGTAATTTGCATGGTTTAAGGTTTCTATAAAATGCTTTCTGAGGTGTTTAAATCAATCTGCACAATGTGAAGATTTCTGGTAGGTTTTTAAAGAGAACATTTCAGAAATATGAATATGAGGCCAAATTCTTGTGTCTCTATCAGGGTGATCTATGTGCCAATTCTCTACCAGCTATTCACTACAAAACCACTAAAATGTATCTTGGTTTAAATAATGGGAGAGGTAAATGTCATGGCAGAACACCAGTGTACCTTTTGGTTGCCAATTGAAGCTTATTCTAAATCTCAGTTTTGACTTCCATTACGTGCTTATTAAAACTATAAATTTCAGTTGTTTGTCTGAACCTCTTATTCTGAGTGTTCAGTTATTCCTTCACCTTGTTTTGTGTAAATCTTCTTTCCAATATCCATATTATTGTTATTTTTCAAGAGGTACAGGGAAAACAATGTGTTTTCTCTTGTTGAGATAGATAATATGGAAAAAATTTAGAGACTAATGCCTTGGGTATTTCCAAGGGCATAACAGTGCTAATGTAACAAAGAATAAATAATAAAATCCTCCACAGAGGGATTTCAAGTCTATAAAACAAATAACTTGTATGAATATGATAATAGACCAATTGGGTACAGAAGTGATTTGCATTGGTACAGCTACAGGTCTGTTTTGAAAAATGTATCTGAAAGTTCATTTGAATATTTTTATGATCTGAAAACATCACTGTCAACTTCTTTCTATTCAGAAATTCTTATGCAGCAATTGCAGAGAGCTGTACTCATACAGATAGGTTAGAAATAAAGACAGTGCAAAACAGACTATGTAGCTGAATGTAAACATCTGAAAGGTGCAAAGTAAATGGTTATTTTTCATTCTAATATTAAAAAAAAAAATAACAGGAGAATTGAAGCTCAACATCAAGATATGCCACAGGATGGCCTTTTCTTGGAGGCTTGTATTGAGTTTTGTACAACTTTCAACGTTAGTGAAAGGGAACGGATGTAAAGCACCAGCCCTTGGAGTGGCTGCCTTTTACTGTCCTGCGAACCAGACTAAGAAGCAGCTGGGAGGCCAGAGCCTCAGGATGGCCTCACACACCCTGGGGACAAATACTCTGATGCACAGCCCCTTCCTTGGCCATGCTCTCCTTTTCCAGTAAGAGACCAGGTGTGCAGGCCGTTGTGTCAGATACCCCTCTGCTAGAGAGGGATGGCCTTGCTACTGCAGCAGGAGCTGTAGAGTCTTGGAGACCTCACGTCCTGCACTTGTAGCAATGGCAGTGCAAGCTGTTCCCTTTGGTGATGAAACATGAGGACATAATGCCTTTAACGCTGTGTATTTGTTATATTTATATACATGTTTTAAAACATGAGTACAATTCTTTTTACCCCTGTGAGGTTGTTAGTGATTTATGCTTGTATAAATGAGAGCAGCTGACAGCCTCCTTTCTGCCTGTGTGCCTGTGGCTAGACCAGGTTATGTGCCTGCAGTGTATCTCCATAGAGTTGGGTGATTTTTCTGCATGTGTAGTCACTTAGTACAGGCATGTGATGTTTGTGTATATATTACATTAAATTTATGAAATGAGATTTCAACCTGGTTCAAGCAGGCACAAAATAATTAAACTTGTTTTTCAGGGGTGAATTCAATCTATAATAGAACAAATCCAACAAAAACAATGAAGAAATATTAGTAAGAGTAATCATCCAAAGGGGAAAAAAACAATTCAGGCTTTGAAGTCAGTGTGAATCACATGTGCTTTAAAACAAATACTTAAAGCAAAGAAAATAAGTATTCTTCAATTTTAATTTGTTTTGCAGCTTGGAAACAAGTCTGTATCTTAAAGATATGGGTTCAGTATTTGTGTTACTTGTTTCTGCAGTCTTAAGCTAGTTACTTAATCTATATTTTACAGCTTTTAATCAGTAAAATACTTTGACAATATGCTTTCCTCTTACTTTGTGTGTCATGCTTGTTTTTAGGTACAGCCGCTTTGAATCTACAATTCCAGTGTATTTCAGGCTAACTGAATTCTTACTTCCCATTATGAAATTCAGTTACTTCAAAAAATATATTCCTATCATATGGAACAATATAGCAATAGAGCTAACACCTTGTTCACACTTTAAAGAATTTAAACAGTGACTTAAGGGAATTAAGTGCTGAATTTAAATGCAATCTTCTAGCACCATATGTTTGGAAACTTGTAGATGAAAGATTAGTTTAATAGAATTGTGGCTCCTCTTGTCTCATATCTAGCAGAAGACAGATGCACATCATAGGATCTATTCAATGTTATACAGCTGTGCAAAACCACAAAGGACAAACAGAGTAGGAAAACCCACCTTTGAGGGACTAGCCCAGCTGCACAGTCCAGAGTCATGAGCAAAATCAGATGTGAAAGGTAACTGAGAAGGTCACTTACTACACCATTTCAGCAGTATGATATCAATGTAAAGTAGCTGGAAGGTTCCTTTATTTTATGAACGTTGTGTATGTGTCTGATCTGACTGTTGTGCTATTTGCTGTGTTGATTCAGGGAGCTTCTGGCAAAGAAAGATGTTGAGAGAAATTTAAAAACATACAAGCAAGTATTTTATTGACTTTGTATTGCAATGTCACTTTACCGACACAAGTGACTTTTACAGCACTTGTGCTTCTGATGCTAAAACTGTATTTGATTTCTAAGGTTTTACAGGCCTTCTGGGGGAAAAATAGTATGGCAGAGTAAACTTAAGTCTCTGAATTTAGAAGACAGTAGTTTACAAAATTGATAGTGACCCTAATCCCACACTTGGAGGATTACACACTTGGGGTTAGTCTTGCTAGCCTGATTTAAGCATGGGACAAATCTGCGGGGCATGTTGTTGTATTGTTTGCTTTTAATGAGGTATTTGATACAGAATCTGGTCACAACTGCTGGTATGTAGCAGACTATAAATCTAAAACCTGTTTGCCTTGTTAAGAGTCATAGTTGGCTGCAGACCAGTGATCAAATCCCTGAGCAGGCACGGAGCACAGGCTGCTCAGGAAGAAAGAAGACATTGCTGTGTGTAGCTGTGCAAGCCTGACAGAGCTGCTAAAGAGAGCTTGGAGATGCAGCTGATGAATATAAAGACAAAGTAAACCTGGTTCTCCCAGGGCAGTTTTGCAGGGGGATATAGCTTAGGAATGATAAGTAGGGAAAGCAACTCCTCATTAAAAAAAGCTGGTTGAGGAACTGAATGTTTTTATACCATCATTGGCAGTTCAGATATTTAGAGGGCTGAGGGAAATTTGATTTACCTTCACTAAAAGTTCATGCTGGCAAGGGAAAAGATTGAAACAGCTTCTTTTCCAAGCTATCATAGAGAAAATCCTTGAAGATTGCCTCCCTGAATGTAATCATCTGATCAGGCTGATACCAAGAGACTGAATGCCATAAACGTACTCCTTGTTTCTGTGAGAAATATGTAGATTGATATAGCTTTTTGGTGAATCAGTTACTTAACTCCACCTCCAGGAGAGTCTGGCAGAGCAAATGACACGAGACAGTGTCTGTCATGGATTTATTAGTTGTGCCTTACCATGAACAATGGGTGAATTCTGGAATGTTCCCAGGACTTACAAGGGCTCTGAAAAAAATATCAGCTCCCACATAGTGAGTTCATTTACCTCTAGGTGAAAACAATGTGGGTGTCAGGGAGCCACAGGTACCAGCCAGTGCTGCCAGGCTCAGCATTTTCTCTTTGTAGTTTACCGGTGCTAACCTAGTAAGCACTACATGGGGCAGTGGTGAGGTTGGTTGTGAGGTTTTTGAGATCCCTGAAGTGTCCTAAAGCTCTATCCAAAATGAAAAGCTAAGTAGTAGCAGTGCATTGGTCATGACAAATCCCAGCAGCTGTTAGAGGGTTAGGAATCACTAAAGGTATGGCTGATGGTATCGTTTTATTGAAAGAGGCTGTGTTGGCTAGTACATAACGATTAATTCCCTCTACATGTTTTTAAGAGTCCCGAGGTCCTTAATTTCTCTTTAAAAGTCACTAGAGGTAAGCAAAAGAGACCTTGTAAGTACTTACCTGAAAGGCTGCACTTCTAAGCTGTGCAGCTTCCCCATGCTGTGTAGCGCACCAGGAGGAGCACTTTAAGTGCAGGTTTTTGTGAGGATTTCCACATATCATTACCTTCTAGTTCAGCCAGACTTCTGACACCTCTGAGCTGATGTTGTTGATTAAGTGCTTAATACATTCTGTATCCTCACTGCTGGTGCTGCTGGGTTCCTAATCTTGAAGAATTGTGGGTAAAAGGCATCTGGCTTGAAAGATGCTCTTCCTCTGACCAGCTTCTTTGTAGCTTTCGTGCAGTTTTTTTGGATAACAGTACTTGCAGGCTTCACCTACAGTTCATTCTGCCAACTCAGTGCTCAGAATACGGCACTGAAAGGACATTCAGAAAATCGCCAAAATCTTTACATATAAGAGAAATGGCAACATACTGTGGGGGTTTAAACCCTCTTGGTTTTGCACAAAGAAAGTTTAAGGCAGAGATGTTAACGTGTTAGGGATTTGCTGTGCTGAGTGGGCTGAAGCATCTCAGTGAAGTTGCACTGCTTTGAATGGTGATACATTGTTTTATATTACAGATATTTCATGGGGAACTTTGCCTGGGCCTGATAATGACTTGGTTACTTCCGAAGGCAAAGACTGAAAATAGTTGGGCTGAGTGCTTTTGAATGACACCTCGTTAAGAAACTACCATGGTTAGACACTATTATTAATGTCTTCTATCTTCTTAGGCCCTTCAAGGTGAAAAAAAAAAATCTCACTATTAACTCTTCCCAATGTGCCACTGAATCTCCTTGAAAACTGGTTAAACAAGTGGTATTTAAAGAAATTGGCTTGTGATTCAGTAATTACTGATTACTTTATCCATCTCCTTAATAGTTGCATGTATTTACATGTAAGTCTGAGTAGATAATTTGCAGCTTAAAGACACCTTGAAGCCTTGGGTCACTCTTAATATTGGAAAGATTTTTCCTTCAGACAGCTGTGGGTGTCAGACCCTGATTTGATGTGTAAATACTCTAAGGAAGATGTATCACTGAAGGTGATTTTGTGCTCAGATGTTAGAGGCTTATGTTCTGAAAATGTGCTATGATTCTGAAGCTCTGCTCTGTCCAGGAACTGTGCTTTTCTGGATCAGTGTATTCTGAGAAATGGTACCTAAATACTTTTTCATTTTACAAGGGAAAAAATACCTTTAATGAAAATCCTCTTAGTAACAACTATATAGCAAATAACAGCTGCTCACGTGTAACTGTTAAACTGTCTGCAAAGGAGAACTTGCAGTCCAGCAGCAGCGGCAATAGAGCTCCTTACTTGAATAAGAAAATGAAACTTTCTATCCTACTAATGCTCTTTGCCCTGCTCAATGGCTACTTGTTATCTCAGTGGTGCCTGAAATTTATGGTAAAGATAGCCTGCTTTTCTTTATTGTGAGCTCTGCTGAGTGCTTTGCTCCCTTTCATGCAGCAGAACTCAAAGGATAAAATGGTACCCCACTATGGCATGCTGGGCAGCTGGTACTGGGCTTGAGAGAGTTGTGTAAAATAATCAGCCTAATCAGGAAAGTGTTGTGTAAGGTGAGAAAAAGATTTAGTTCTTAAAAGAATTTAAGGAATCATCTTCCTAGGAAGTACAGTCCCATCTTCTGCATAGCAGAAACTTTGCTAACTCAATTTGGAAGAGGAGCTGGAAAGTGAACTTTTGGAGATTTCTATGCCTTTTCTTAAGCTGCAAACAAATACCTTCTGCTTTTGAGAAAAGGAGGAGAGTGCTGGGTGGGGCTATGAGGAGTGTGGGTTAATCAAGCCAAGTCAGTTTTGAGCCTTATAGAACAGGCCAGACCATGAGCTCAGTGTAATAATTGTTGTTTCCACATGTGCAAATGCTTCTTAATGTGATGTGAAGAAAACTGTTTGATTTTGCTTGTTGATTTAATGTTAGGCTTGTTTCTCTGCCATTCCTCGTACATTTTTAGCAGCCAGAGATTTCAGTTTTCAGTCCAGGGAAAAGCAAATGGAGGATTTGGGAGGATATGCACCAACTTAATTTGCTTCAGTGACTGTTAAGGCAAATTTTAGCCTCTGCTACCCTTTTGCTATTGTGTAAGGCAAAGTCCAATTCCTTGCTCCATTTAGATTTACTGAATTACTAAAAAGAAAAGGTGAGGTTTTACTGTCATTGAGTTCTAGTGGGTGTCAAAGACGGGTAAGTCCTTGGTACTTCTGTTTTCACTCTGAATAGTCCCCAGAAAGCAGACCATGGGAAAGGAGAATCTAAAGAGCAAAGCCTACATGCACAGAAAAACACAGGTGGGTAGTTTTTACTTTCAAGATGAAGTGATAAGAGCTTTCTGGAGCAAGGAAAGCTGTGCTACAGTGTTCTCACTCCTTTCTACGGTACTGAAAGTGTAGCAATTTACCAAGGTAACTTGATAAGGTAAATTCAGTGGTGGAGACAAGGAGGAATTAAAGCGTAGATAAGACTTCTAGCAGAAGCTGGGAACAAGGTAGAGATGAATTTTGGCAACTTTTCCACTGCTGTTCTCTCAGTAGCAATGGATACTTTTGCTCAGCACCTCTCTTGGCTGGCAAATGATTGCTTCTGCACGGGGCATCTCTGACAGATGTGGCCGGCTGGCAGGAAATTACACTTCGTGGGATGAATGACCCTGTCCCCCTGGAGACTGAACGTGGATGCTGCATCCACTGACCAAGGGAACAAGGGGCATTCTCTGACTCTCCTCTCAAGGGTGCATTTGGCCTGGCTGGAGCAGCGGGAAGGCTCACCGCACAATTGCACACCACTTTTTGCCAAGAGTGGTCTTGTCAAATCTTTCTTTGAAGTCTGACAAGCTTGGGGTGCTGTGGAATGGGGGTAGTAAAAGGCCATATCCCTGGGCCTAGACTGTACTTATATCAAAGGATACTTTTAAAGTTGTTGATAATCTGTCAGGCACCATGATGAGATGCAGAGTAAACCACAATCTCTTTGATTTCCTCACTGCTAAGGTTATCTGTATGCATGTCGGTCTTGTTTTTCTGTTCTTAGCCTTGGGCTTTATACGGCTATTGATTATTTTTTTTTTTTTTTTTGGCTGGTTGTTACAACATTAATGCTTATTCAGGTAAAGATATTTATTTTCCCAAGACAGCCTCACAATTCATTAAGAATGTGACGGGCTCCTGTGTGTTGGTAATGATAATGACTGCTTTAATTCCAGCAAACAGGATGCCTTACAAACAGCAGGTTAGATATTCACAGTTAGTTCTGTGGTCCATTACAGCAATTTCTTTTCTTCTTCACTGCAGCTAGCATTAGTATTCAAAAGCTGAAAGCATGTTGGTCCACAGCTACCTAAATATTTATGGACTATTGCTAGGGTCAGAGTAACATGGACAGCAAATGAAATTAAAGATTTACACCGTGAAACAAAGTGACTTATCAATCACTCTTTCCCAAATTGCTTCTGCTGTTTAAAGAAGATATTTTCTAAGAGGATTTTTAAAAAATGAACCTCAGCATGAAATTTTGATCTGTAGTTTCACTTTAATGTCTGCATTATTTCTTCCAACAAGATGAGCTGGTGGAGAAGACATTGCCCAACTGACAAAGCTTGCTGTTGCATAGCTGGATTCCAAATAGCACTCAACATCTTTTAACTGAGTATATCAAAGTCTTTTCCAAACTTTAGGTCATAAATATCCTTGAGTGAGGAAATAAGTGAGGGGAGAAACTGAGATGCAGCAACCTCAGAAAATTCATAAGACAAGTCAGACTTAAGGAATAGAAAGCAGGAGCTGGGCAGCCCTTACATGTTAACTTTGCAGTGAAACCTCAGGCTGGACAAGGAAGCTTGCTGTGCTGAGCAATGGGCAAGCTGAGATTGTTTTAGGTTTTTCTGGAGGGTTACAAAAAACCTCTAACTTGGCATCTGCTTTAAATGAGAAGTGACACTCTCTTGTTTTGTGGAAGCATGGCAGAACATATATTTGAAATGGAAATTGCCTTGCTTATTCAAATGAAAACCTCTGAGCACAGAAGCCCTGCTTTCATTATTTCTATTAGAAGCAAAGTATTTTGCAATACTGAGCAGGTAGGAAAAAAGCCATAATTGGGGGAAGGAAACACCTTTCCTCCCCCCCCCCTTCAAACTATGACTTTTTTGGGTGCTTTGGGACATGTGTGTATATTCATAGAACCAAAGCAAAACATGAAATTTTATTTTTATTGTTCTGAGGCAAATATAAGTAATTATCTAGCAAGGTCTCCATAAGGTGACAGCACAATGTGAACAAATATATACACCACCTAGAGAAAATGAACTGAACTGTAAGTTGCTTTAATAAGCAGCATGACAACTGGATTTTAGCTAGGGATTGCATAAAACAGAGCCCTGAGAACTGACTTATCATGAATGCCTTTTCTAGTTTTCCCTCAAAGTTGTGTTCAATACTTAGACTGAGTCTGGGCATTTTATTACAGTACAATAATGATAAATATAAAAAAAATTACATTTGTGTAAAAAGTGCATGCACGAGTGCAGGGTAACTTTTGCTGTAGTTGGGAAAATTCTGAGGTAGATCTGAACCTATAAGAACAGGCATGTAATCTTTTCAGTTAAATATTGAAATAGCATTTATTTGTCCTAAGTAGTGCACGTGTGTACCAATGTAAGTTTAGAATCAGCATTTGACTTTTGCAAAAGAAACTGGTCTCTTTTGATGACTCAATACAGTGAAGTTGTGTTGATAATCACCCAAAAGGGCTTTAGGATATGCTTGGAGAAGATACGTCCTTGTTGGTATGAGTGGAGTGCCTGAATGTTAGCATTTGCAAATATTTTGGTTTGTCAGTAATTTGTGGTTCCTTTGCTTTCTAGGGGGAGTAAGACCTTAATGAAGGTGAAGGAAAAAAAGAGACATACAAAATGCAATAAGTAGTTTTCTTTCTTATTATTGAAGGCCAAAGGATTCACAGAGAGGATCAGAAATTAATCTCTCTGTAAAGTTGCCAGTGTGTGCTCTGTCCCATTGTCCCCCTGCCCTGAGGAGCAAAATATCTGCCACTTTACTGAAATTAACAACACCTTTAGACTCGGCATGTCCCAAAAATCACATTGGTGATGAGGGCTCTAATTCAGAAAAGTAACTTTGGGTGTTTTCCAGTATTGCTAAGAGTACTGTGATTTAAACAGTAATACTTTGCTTAGAATCACAACAATTTAGGTCCTGGGTGTGTCAGTTGCAGTACATCATTAGGGCCACAAAAAAATCCCAAAAGAAACAAACNTTAGCCTGAAAACAATCTTGACCTGAAGAACAATTCTATTGCCTAATTGTTAAAGATCTGATATATAGGTGCTCCAGTCTCCTTACTGTGGCTCGTTAATATTGGGCTGATGTTATGTATCCTGTATGGCCAGAGTGGCAATTCCACGAACTGCACCAGCTTCAGAACATCTCCCCTTATTTAGCATTCCCAGACATGCCTGTCTAAACATACTCTTTCTTCCATATTTTACTTAAACTGTATAATGTTTTCCCCAGTGAGAGGGAAGGCGATCACAGCCACAGACACCCCAGTGAAATATTCCTCTTGCTGCCCTGTGAAAAAATTCTGAGAAGTCCCTATCAGTTAAGAATTTTAGATGAAGATATTTACTGCTAAGGATCATCAATAATAAATGTTCATGATTTTTTTATTAAAGGTTGAACTTGTGACATTTCCTCAACTTTTGAAACTTGTGCAATACCTAATTGAACATGTCTTTATTTCTCCCACCCAGGATGAAAGAAATTTAGCATTTCACACCTTTTTATCTCAGTCAGAGGAGTTAGTTTGTTTTTTCCTGTGAAATGGTTGCTTCCTCCAGAGCTTGTCTTTCCCTCACTCTCCATTTACCAGCTACTGCATGTCCACCTTAGCAAGGTGATGCTGACAGCATCAGTGCAACGTTTCAGTGCTCAGAACAAGGCAACCAGCAGCTTTAACTAGGTCTGAATGGCTGCAGGGAGTCAGACTGTATTACCCTGTGGCACTGGCCACCCTAAGAGATCTGAAGGCACATTGCAGAAGGTTGAGCTTTTATGCATTCAGGTACTTCATGCAGGGCTCTGATTACAGAATATAGGTTTAAAAAATAATTCCTGCTGATGACGACAGGGGAGTTAGATATGTTGTAGCTCTACAGCAGAAAGTACTGATTCTGAGTATCGGTCTGTCTATAAAGATGTATGTGGTTGTGGAGTGGATTTTCCTGGCTTCATTTTTCAATTCCAAGAGTAAATGCACTCTAGACTACAGTGCTTCAGGTATTTTTAAATGTATGCGTATGCTCTGCTTGGTTGTTTCATGCAGTGTGGCCTGTAGGATGAGCTGCACTTCACACACTTTGGTCAGTCATCTTGGACAAACTCTTTTTCTATGAAAGACTTTTGAGGATTTTTCTTGCTATTGTACAGTGTTCCTAGGTCTCATAAATCATGTTTGAAGTTAGAGGAGGCCTAACAGTGGACTCCCGGTACTGGGAATATTGTGTTATACATTTACACCTTGATGTTTGAATTAGCTGTTAGAAGAAATACTTTATGAAAATATACATAACAAATCTTGACTACATGGAAGCTGTCTTTGTCTATCATTTATTTTTACAAACAGTTTAGGAAGAACTCTGGTTGGTTCTGTGTGTGAGAAACTAAACATTATTTGGTTCCATTCCCATCCTTGGGTTTCATTTATTGTGAAAACATGTCTGACTTTCATGAGCTGGTAGATTTGAGGGGGAGAGAAAATGAAGATAGATTGAATATCCTAATATAGTACTTGCAAGTACACAATTTTTCTCTGCCAGCATGACTTCAGTTTCCATATTGTATCTCTATTTTTCTTAGCTTCCCAATAGAGAAGTAGTCAGTCACCAGGCAAAATGTTTTTTGGATGTAAGTGCAATTCTTGCCTGGTGCTGTCTCCAAAGGGTAGTTTTAAATGGCAGGTGAACAAAATGTTGTCTGCTATTTACACTATGTAAGACAGCTCTCATAATTTCCAGGCTTGGTGAGGGCTTTCTCATGGGGAACTGCAGTGTGGATAAGGCCTTGGAGTATGGACTTTTTCCCCCCTGCAGCTGAAGGCAATGAAATGTGTGTAAGACTAGCCTAGTTCATCAAGTTGTCCTGTTTGCCAGCAATGTGGCCTGTCAATTGGGAAGGCAGCAGCAGATGGATGGCCTCCTGCCTGCCAACAGGGAGCATGTCTGGAAGCCACGTTTCCAGTAACTCTTCTGGAATTGCCCCTTGGAGTGGCATTTGGGCAGCACAGGATGTGCACAGTTGCCCTGGTCTCTGTACTACTTTATTGCTGGTAGATGATTTTCATACTGACTTATTGAAAGAGAAGAAGCTGAGGTATCATCTCCTGGGGATTTGCATTCTGTCTTTAATTAAAGCATGACAGTTTATGCCAGAGGATGTTAAAATGGGAAATGGAAAGCTTTTTTGCCAAATATTGGGATTTTATGGAGACTTGGAAACTCATTAGTAGAGAATTTTATTCATATTTTGCAGCATGTTCTGCAAGGCCCATTGAGTCTGGCTTTGTTTTCTTCTGGGTTTCTCCCTCCCTGAGTTGTTATTTCAGCCTTACATAATATTGATGGAAATACCCTACTCAGTGACAAAACTATTTGAGAAATCAAAAGGTTTTTCTAGTAAGGAGCTGCTCCAGGGGACTGTTAATGAATGGGAAAACCTCCTCCACACTGGGGCACAGGTTTTAATTTGATCACATCAGTCCATCTGATAAAGCTGTTAGGCAGCCTGTAAGAAAGGTGGTAGGTGGTTTATACTGCTTGTTAGTTTTATACAGGACATCTGTACAAACCTTGTGACCCTGACAACTTGAATGGTAGTCTCAGAAGAGAAGTCAAGTATTAAATAGGAACAATCGTGGGTAACTGTGAGTAAATACTGTGTACAGTAGGTCAGAGATTTATAATAAGGCACAAGTATTTATCACCTCACTTTGTGAATGAGGTCACAAACTTAGACTTTGAAATCAGCTATTAGCAAATGAATTCACCTAAAGCTTATGTCAGTTTGGATTAAGCATGAAAAGCAGTATTATTTTTACAAATGCTTAAGACGTCAGGCCACCTGCAATTTAATCTGTTTCTATTTTTTTTTTTTTAAAGTTTTACTAGGAGTAAACCTGATTGAGTTTATCCTTCTCTTAATTATAAAGCAAGCTGAGGGTTGCTTTGCCCTTTTTCCTGTTTGTGCTGTAAGAAATGGCTAACCATGCTTCAGCAGTGTACTGCAGGGCTGCTCTTTGGAAACCGGCATGGTTGGTCAGGCAGCCCTCTCCATGAGTTATGCACGTGTAGATTCAGAGTTGTTAGAATTATTCAAAATCCTATTCTTTCATCAAAAATTGAGCTGTAAACCATGGAAAGAAGTGACATTTTCATGTGTGTGAATTCAATGCCTTTAAAAGTCCTTTTTTGATGTCAGAAAACCTGAACAAAGAGAAAGCAACAGATTTTGCTATGGAGGGTGAGAGATTTGCTATTCAGGAGGTGGTGCTGAGGGTCAGAGACTGGGAAACTGAGTGAAGTGTTTGTGTGATGGACTTCTGTTATGATTACCCACAGACATCCAAAACATTACTTGATTTGCAAGGCTTTGTTTTTTTATGCAAATAACCCTAGGTTGTGTGTGTCATTATGTTAATACTGCTCTCTTCTGCTTGCCTAATGACGCTGAAGGGGCTTACCTGGGAACCAGAGAAGGGAAGAAAGTTCCCATTCTGCAGATTGTTTGGATTAGAGCAATTTATACTAAAGTCCATGCAATCCTAACAAGACATGGAATGCTGGAAATTAGAGCAACCTGGACCATATTAAGCTCCTGTTTGCCTTCAGATAATTAGCTGTGGATTCCACTGTGAGATTCATCCTTGAGTTCTTGAAGCAAGGAAGTTGGAGTTAACAATCCCTAGTATATATTACAATCTTGTTTTACTGTTTATGTATTTAGAATTTACAGTTTTCAGTCTCTTCTAGTTTGATGAAGCTTGTTCTGTTGAGCAAGAAATAAGGCCTCTTAAACATGCCCTTCAAGCTGACATTTCTCTGGAGTGCTGGGAGAAGTTAGATTGGACCTGCTTACAGAATAAAGGAGGAGGTCACAGAGGGAAAGGCTGCTGATGTTAACTTGTTCCCCTTGTACTTTTTCCTTAGCTATAAATACAGAGGAATTGTACAGTAAATGATGCGTTTTGAGTGAATATTTTCAGTGCTGTCTGACACGTCCCCCTGATGTTTCAGTAGCACACACATTCAGGTCTAAGTGTCGGCTGTGGTATTCATCTTACTCTGGAGGAAGAAGGCAGTGGTTCTGCACTTTGTGAGGATTTGTAACTCTGGGCTTCAGTAACTGTCTTCTGTATATGTAGCTTCTATTTGGAGATTGTGATTTCAGAAGGCCTTGGGAAATAATAGGCAAGGGGCTGGGTTTTGATTTATCACCACTCCTCCTTGTGAGCGCTAATTCCTTCCTTGTCCTCTGAGTTCATAGTCTCAGCAGAGCATGAGAAGCCCCTGCTCCGCTCCCTGGGGCTGTGCTCCTGCCTGACAGTTTCCATTCTGCAGCCAGTGTGACTGCAGTTTTCTAAACTGAAGCAGGGACTGCAAAATGTATAGTGAAAACCTGATTTGTAATAACTTATTTAATACAAAAGAGCCAGAATAGAGCTTGCGGGTGCTTTAACAGAAAGCTGACATGTCCCATCATGGAGAAGTTTATTCTACTCTTAAATACAAATGATTAGTGTTAAGTTTAACATGGAATTGTGTTTATTTTTTGACCTACTGCCTGAAATGGGGGAAGTTATGGCTTTACTTACCATAAGCAGTAAATATTTATGCTTTTAAGTGAATTTCAGATTGTACCAAGCTAGCTTCCTTTGTAATTAATAACACAAATACAGGTTATTTCCTATTTCTTTGCTATACTAAAATTGTCATCCCAAAAATTATATACTAGACTGTGATTTCCTGTAGATGCTGAAATATTGTTATGTAGTGGCCTACTGTGCTCATTCATGGATATCCAGAAATAAATAAATCAAAGGAAACAGTCTGTTAAAGTGCAGTTTCAGCGTAATTGCTAACATTTTATATG
Organism: Scytalopus superciliaris; assembly: GCA_013400415.1. Taxonomy (NCBI): domain Eukaryota; kingdom Metazoa; phylum Chordata; class Aves; order Passeriformes; family Rhinocryptidae; genus Scytalopus; species Scytalopus superciliaris. Next base: position 901,614 of record VXBX01007125.1, read on the forward strand.
AACTACTCTTTGTGCTATTTCTTCTATTCAGAAGATATGAAAGATGTGGATTTTAATCAGTTTCTGTGGGAGAGGCTTATTAAAAAAGATCTTCAGGGATTAAAGCCATAGAGCAGAAGAGATTATAGTTGTGTTAGTGAAGCATATTTTAAAAAACATTTCTTCATGTTTTTATCAAACATATTGTAATCTATGGACACATGATGACAGAAAAAACATCATCCAGAGAATATCCTTTGCACCCCTGTATACTTATAAGACCTTTATTTTCTGTGTTGCATGTGGTTATGTTACTTCTTACTGTGTTATATCACAGTCTGTTACATAACCTAATGCCCCACCAGTGAGAAAGGGGGTGGGGGACTGAGCAAAAGTGTCTATAATCTAGCAGAAATATGACTGAAAGAATTGAGCAGCACAAATATTTCTGTGTGTAGCCGCAAATGGCCAGAAAACCAAGCAGATTTACCGGCCTTTGCAGCTGCAATACTAGAAATTTTCAGTGATAGAGCAGAATTGCAAATGAGATATATAGAAAATTGTTGTATGGGCTTTTTAATAGACAATACTCATAGCATGTATTCAACCAAATTTGAATATAGAAAATAAAATTATGTTCAGATTGTAGTTAGTATTTTTCTGAAATTACATTTTAAAACCATAGATTCTGTACTACATCTGTTTTTTTTCAGAATCAGTGAATTTGTATGATAATTTTTTCTAAATTGCCTTTTTAAAGTAACGTAGTTTTGTACTTCTGGTTCATGATTTAAAATCTGGCTGCCATAAATGGTTAGGTAAGTATGGGTCAAATACTGGTCACAAAGATGGCTCTGGGGTCTGATCCCATAGATGTGAACTGCCAGCATAGGTGCTCTGCATCTCCACTGAAAAAGCATTACTGCTGTAAGACATATGGAATCAGAGCTTTCACCTGGCCAAGGACAGCTTGCCATCCCAAAGCCTGGTGTATGTAGTTATAGAATATATGTTTGCTGCTCTACTGTGCCTTGTAGGTGACAGTAGTTCAGTGGGAATTAATACTAAACATGCAGCACTTAGAATCAATTGCTGTATTAAAAAACGGTGTTTGAGCAGCTTCCACGTTGGGCACTGCCAAGGTGTTCTTGTTTACATAGCTACTACCTTCACTGACAAATTTGTCATAATCATTGCAAATAACTTACAAAACTTTTTCTTTAAATCTTTTATGAAATCTGTATTCTGACTGGCAACTCATTCACATCTGCAAGAGATGTTGAATTCAAAACCATGTACCAGCTTGCTGCAGAGGCTGATTGTGTGACTTGAGGTCCAGAGCAATCTAATTAAAATACCATGAGACAGACAAGCTTGGAAAACCTTTTAGCTTCTTTCCTTAACTGGAAAGCCACATGGTTTGTTTGTTGTTATCAGAACTTACAGAAGGAGTTTGGTCATTTTCCGTGGTTTGTTATGCTTCAGTCTGTGTGAAGGAAGCCAGGAGGCCTTAGTGAGTCATGAAGCAACCTTTTCTGATTTTAGTTCAAGGGTCATTTGTTGAAGAACTGTGGACTCCTCTGTGTAAATGAACATCATTGGAGTACATGGAGAGAGTACTTGGAGAACTGGTAGGAAGCTGCTACTTAACTTCTTGGCTATTAGAAGTAGGGTTCTTAATTCTGAGAGATCTCTTATCCAAATTGGGTCAATATGGTCATGAGTGCATAAAGTCTCTGAAGACAGCCTAGAATGCTACTTTGCATTGAGACTTTTCTCAGAAATGCCTGGTTTGCATTAGCCAAGAAGTCTAAAAGCTGAATTCTGCAACTACATAATAAAATAGAGTTAGTTTTCATATAAAATAAATGCCCTTTGAGAAGTATTTTATGTTCTTTTCAATTACAGAGTAAGTTTTGTGGACAGGCTTCCAGTATACCTTGTTGCTCAAATCAGCAGCCAGGAAATAGGGGATGCCGGTGGGAAGGTGTGGGTTAAAACTTCTTGCTATGGCATATTTTTAAATACCACACTCAGTACTGTAAAAGGGCAGGATTAAGACATAAACACCAGGGTGGGGGGAAAAAACCACAACAGTGCTGGTACATGCAGAGCCCTATTAGGTTAAGTGTTTCATGAAAAAGTTGAATTAGCCAAGGTGAAGGCCACTCATCTCACATGTGTAGTGACTGTAAATCTGTGGGTGGATTAGAGTACCCTGAGATCAGGATAGTACCTCAAACTTTTCAATACTGTACAGTGCCTTTCTGCCTGCAAAACTGGGTGGAAGATAAATGCAGTTTCGGTAAAAATCCATAGTGGGAATGTCTGGATTTTGATGAAAAAGTCCTTTAATTTTGGTTCTGATAACAGCAAATTACTTTGATTTATGTTACACTGTTTTGCTTATTTTTATTACAATATGCACTTCTTTGAAACTAATTTAGCTAATATTTCATGTTTGCAGTTTTGATTTGCTATTTTACACTACCATTGTGTAATGCTATGAAACAAATGTGATTTAGCAGCCTTGCATCTTTAGTCTTCTGTACTGATTTAGAAAAGATGATCTGAAATGTCAGGATTTTGTATAGAATGAAAAATATATTTTTGGTCTTATTTCCAATTTGCTTGTACCTGCAAAACAGGGGAGGATCTCTGAACGTAAGGTGAGGAGAAATGGAATTCTAGTGAAAGACAATCTGTCTTGGATTTCTTAAAGATTTAATTTGAACTCTTATCGAAGTCTTGGGTGGTCACTGATTGCTTTGAGCTGTATTTCTCTGAGGAAAAGGAACATTTCATATTACTCCATAGGGAGGTAGAGCAGAATAATATTTTTGAGGAGAGGAAAAAAAAAAGCGAGAATCTGGTTAATTGGAATGAGTTAAGGAGCAAATAAAGGAGACGGTGGGGGGAAAAAAAAAAAAAAAGACCAAAAATTCAGGTTGCAGAGGTAAAGACAAAGGAGGATGATGGGGAAGAGAAGTTGAGTGGAGTGGAAAAAATGAGTAGTCATGTCTTTGATGGGGAGCATTGCCCAGTGTGGTTTGGAAGGGCCTGTTGCATGCTTTTTAACTGCCTGACTGGGTACACTGGTACCAGTCCCCCATGTATATACCCAGTCTAGAGTAAGGCTTAGGTATGCATAAATCTCTCCATGAGCTGTACACAGAGCCTTCCGCAAAGGGAAAGGCCCCATATTCCCCAAGGAGATGAGCAGTGCCTTCCACAGTGCTGGGGAAAAGTGGCAGTGCTGAGTGTGTCCCTTGGAGCTGTTGGGATGGTGTTGAAGGCACGAGGGGCTGTGTCATGTGCAGGGAGCTGCCCAGGGCAAGGACATGGTGTGGCCACTGAGGAGCTCTTCTGTGGGAAACCAGGTGTAATAATTCACATGTCTGAACAAGGTCTGCAACATTACAGTCAGTATGAAAGCTCATGTTAAGAGACAACCAATTGTGTCATTTCTGCTTCCAGAACAGAATACCTGCCAGTTTCTTAATTTCTTGCTGTTTGTCTCATTAACTTTTGTCTCAAGGCTGTGTAATGTTTTGTTACCTGCTTTTCCAATACTTGTTCTAAACACCTACTGAAGCTTTATGTTAAAGTTGTCTCACTCCTGGCATTCTAGACTAGAGTTCTCAATTCAGATTTGCTATAAAATGCAGCCTGTGAGATAACTGTGTTGAGAGAACTGCACTCTACAAAATACTTTAAAAGCTGGAGTAAAATTAATTATCAAGTGACCTCTTAAAGAGAGTAGATTTATTTCTTTCGCATGAATTAATTTCCTGATAGAGATTTTGGATTGCCATCAAAACAGAATTGAATCTGTCAGTGTCTGTGTCACTATTACCACATCTAGAAGTATTTACCAACTTGGATGTGATGGGAACTCTTCTGGGGGGAAAAGGGCTGCTTGGGGGCCAGAGCCTTCCAACCCTTAACTTCCTTTCTGAATGTCACAGCAGTGCTGATAGCTATTGATGTGTCAACTATAATTTACTAGAAACTGTAATGAGATCAACAGCTTCATTCACAGAATTGGCTGTGTGCCAGCGAGGAGGTGTTAGGCTGGTTCTGCCCAACTTGTACCAAACTGTGATTAAGACTGAGATGATGGAGATTTGTACTTTGCTACTGCACTGCTGGAGACCGCAGCATCGATCAGCATCCTGTTGTTTTTGTCTTTTTAACTATCTGTGCTGGATCTCTGCAGGAAATGCAAGTTCTTCAGTGGATAAACCTTGTTTTCCCTCGGTTCATTTTTTAAAATACAGCTTTTGTGTATAAGTTAGGTAGACAACCATTCATTTTGGATATACTCAGGTTTTCTCTGTAGCCACTGATTTTTCTGACTTAAGCTACATTCAGCTTGTCCTTGGTTGAGTATTAAACCTTTCAGAAGTGCTTGGCAATAGTCAGCTGATGTGGATTGCCCTGTGCAGAGGCTGATGCTAAAGCTTTTGAAAATAATAATTGTTTTGAGTTTACATTTAATAAGGGTTCTCATCATGATTTGAACTGTATTTATTATAAATCCCTTAATTGTAATATTACTAATCTGGCTGAATACAACTAGACCATAATTTTTAAATGTCTTCCCCCCACCCCTCTCCTCCATGACTGGCAGTATGTTTACAAAGATTTTCTGCTCCTAAATTTACCTCTCTAGTCAACCCAGATACCAATGCCAAGTATATGAAAAAAAACATTGTTGTTTTCTTCCTTAATCATGTGTACTTCAACAACCTAAAGGTATTGTTGGTGAATGTTTTAAAAGCAGAGAAGTGGAATTGTATCCTTGAGGCAGATCTGAGTGTTGGTAGTTTGAAAAAGGTTTTGGATGTTTAATATGAAGTAGTCAATTAAAGCCCCTTCTGAATGCCATGAGCAAGGTACCTTGTGCTGGGTACTTTGGGTGGCACAGAGGGTAATGTGTGCTGGGTTGATGCTGTCAGAGAAAAAGGCTGGCAGTGATGTCAAATTCAGCCTGTTGCTCCAAGGACTAAGGAAGCCTGAAGTCATGACTGGGAGTCTGCCCTCTGTGCTCAAGTGGGATAGGAGCTGATTGCAGGCTCCTTGCACTGAGTGCCCTGTGCTGTCCAGGAGACCTCAGTCAGAGTGAAGAGGAGTGGCAGCATTTCCTGCATGGGAATGTTGTAGGACGAGGCTCTTCCCCAGCCACACAGCCAAGTGTGCCCTGAAGGGTGGCTCATCTCCCTCTGTGGCAGTGTGGTGATGGTTCTTCAGAGAGGACTAATGACTCTCATCAAGCAGCGAGGCAGGAGAAATTGCCACTGAAGGATTAACAGCACTAAAGGCAAAAGAAAATGCTATATTAGGTTATTATCTTGGGCTGGTTTTGCTTTGGTTTGAGCGAGGCTTGTTGTCTGTGGTTTAGAAGGAATCTGTATTGAGTTAAAGGCAAATAAACATGTTAGTTTTTTTCTCCTTTTTTTGCAAATCTAATTGTGCAGCAGGGAGCAGCTGATGCATCACAGTGTATTTTGTATATCTTTGAGTGTGGACTTCTCAGAAGGGAGCGGTGTCCCACTGGTGGATCTGAGGTGATTCTTTCACTAAGGGTAGCTGGTTATAGGGATCACAAAGAAAGCAGTTAGAGCAGAATGGGACAGAGCGGCCAGAGTGCTCTAGACCAAGAGGGAACTGCGTTCTCATAGATAATTTTGCTTTTCCATTTTTTATTGAAAAGCATGGCATGAGAAGCAGTACCTTATAATCTACCCATCCACCCGCTCTGAGAATCTGCTTCACTTAGTGGGACTTGAAGCCCAATTTGGTTTGCTCACGTGGGATGTTGGTTGGGTTCAGGAAAGCAATTATCTTTGGCTTGCATTCTTTATGCAACTATTCTGTGTTATTTTAAAATAAGGTGGTCTGTACTGGTGCAATTGAGAAGGGAGTGGGGAATACATTGACAAAAGTCCTGTGTAGCAGCAGCCAGGCTGTGCCTTTGTCCAGTGGTTGTAGCCTGTTGCTTTTACAGTGCAAAATATATGCTGAAAGTGTGTGTATTTCTGTATTTGAATGAATGCAGGAGCCTCCAGGTGCAAGCTGAGTGAGGGTGATTCCCTAGGCATCATAACATGCATTTCAGAGCCAAGAACGAGAGAAGCCAGCAGATGAGAACAGCCATCCATAATTTGTCTTGCTTCCACAGTTTTCACAGCTTGACCTCAGAAGCAGTTATGATATCTGGCTTTGGAAGGGAAAAAAAATAGCTTCTGTGTGTTTGTTGATTAAAGGACATGTTTGTTGTCTAGAATTAACAGGATGCAGGGCCAAGGGGATATTGATGGTGATTGCATACAACTCTGTGATTTGGATTTTGGAGCTATATATGATTGTACAAATTGTATCAAAGGCACCTTAATCACCTTAGATTTGTGTATGTGCTGAATCATAATGAGAGGTCAGTTTTCTTATGTGGGAGATGAGATTTAAACAAGTTCAGCCTGTGCTCATGTGGTAAAGTTTGCTCAACCTCTGAAACCACAAAACTATTTTTCAGCTTTGCGTGCACAGTGGTTCTGCATTTTGTGAGTACAGTGTGATGAATATGTTTTGGCTAGAAAATGGGAAAGTTAAAAGTGTGGTGTGAGAAGCATATCAGACTTGATTACCTTTCTGATAGAATTACAAATCTGGTGAATGAAGGGAATGCAGTAAATGTAATGGATTTGGACTTAAGGAAAGCATTTGATAATCTGCTTCATGAAATCTTACTTGAAAAAATTGATTGAAATTGACTGTGATGGAGATGCTGCCATATGATCTAAGGGTTGGCAGGGTGACTGTAAATGAAGAATAATCTTAAATGGATGAGGTTGGAGCTTTTGGAAAAGCCTAACTGGGGAATAACACTGTATGTGTTCTAATGTTTAATATCTTTGTTAATAGCACAGAAAATGAAGAATATAAACTAAGTTATGTGGAGGTGCTGAACCATGAATATCTCCAGTATGGAGGAAAACAGTTAAATAATGCAAAAGACTTTTGAGAGTTAGTAGAAATGTGGATTAAAAATAGGAAGATGGATGTTGAAAAATGTAATCTTTATCATGGCTGAAGGGAAGAATAATGCATAACAGAACAGTTGGAACAAAACAATGAAACTCAGGAAATAGATTTTTCCTTTTCTAATTAACTGAAATTAATTGAAAATTGAAAAAGCTTTTCTTTGGGGCTTCTCTGTGTTAGGCATGAAGACAATCGAATCCCTTAGACTGCCCCCCACCCCCCAGCACCACTAAAACACACTTCCTGGGAGAGGTGTAGTTATACTCTCCAAAGAGTTTGCCCAGGAGTTCTTAGGAGATTTATCACTTACCAGAGATAAATGTTTGGAAGAAACTAATACTATCCATGGAAGTGGGACTTCAAAGACTAAAATGCTATTTGTAAAACTTATTTTTCAAATCCCCTAAAACAGTTTGTCACAATGAAGCCTGTGAGTAAGGAAAATAGAAACACGGAACCTGTTATTAAAACAAAACAAAACCACCCATGACCAATAACAAAACCCTCAATACACCCAAAGGGAGAGAGGAATGGATTCAGCTTTCCATTCTAATTATTAATATTTTGATGTTCCCATTTTATAAAGACAGCTTACGGTTCAATACAAGGACTCTGGTGGCCCATCCCTAGATCATTGCCTGGTCCTGGCATCAACCAGTGGTGCAGTGTTTCCTCCCTGAGGGTTTTGGGTAGGCCTGCTTGTTGTCTGACAGAGTTGTGTTGTGCAGCTGAATCGGCAGTGGGTGCCACAGAGAGATCCCAGGGCTCTGTCTTTGGGTTCCTGGAGTGCTCCCAAGCGCATGAGGGAGTTTGGCAGCCCAGCCCTGTAGCCTCAGGAACACAAACTACACAGGGAAGGTTCAGCCAGCCCAGACATGGTAAGCTGCTGTATAGTTACTGTGAGGGATAAAAGTGCAAAGGCTTCTGTTCACTTGGAATTCTTTTCAATGTTATGGTTGCACAAGATGGATAAATACAGAGTCAGTAGGACACAAGTAATAAAATAACAAAAACTAAGAAAAAAAACCACTCGGCCTTTTTTGACATAGAAGTGAACTCTTAAGTTTTCTGTCTGAATAGATGCATCTTGGGGTTAACCCTTTTTCTAAAAGAGGTGTTTGACAGAAGTGGATATGAATAAAATGCAGCCCCTGAAGTCTTCCTCTGGCAGCGTACATGTAATCAAATCAAAGAAAATGGCAAGGTCACTGTGTATTAATTCTCTTGGTATTTTATGAAGTTGACCTTTCCTTGCATTGTATCCTAATTAGTGTAGGCAGACCTGCTGAATTGTGACTATAGATTTGAGGAATACATAACCTTACCTCTGAGGTTTTGGAGGTCTTTGATCATCCTATAAATTAGAATTTCTATTCACATCCCTTCTGAACTCTGGGCAAAGTGAGTTTGGCATTTCTCTTGCTCTACATAGTTCCCCTCTAGCTGATGGATGCTGGTGTTACCAAAAGATGAAGTAAATCCATGTTTGAAGTCTGGTAAATCCGGACATACTGTGGGGAAAATGGTGGCTTAGGTTTTCAATAATTCACATGCCTACCTGTACCTAACACTCTGCTTAGGATTTCTGTCTGGAGAGGGTACCAATCAACTGCTGCTTCTTTGAACATGAATAATTTTTAATATCAGACTGAAGATGAGTTTTCATGATTAAGGAGTAAAAAAAAAGTTATTTTTCAGATGAGTTATATGGGAATTTTCTACCAATATTCTAACTAGAAGATTTGTAACTTGGGCTGTTATTTAGCTTTGTTTTACTGTAAGTGTAAAGAGCTTTTCTGTCCTGCAATCATGTTAAGTGCTGTGACCTCATGTTTCTAGGAAGGGTAGGATGTGTATCATACTTACATAACATAGGAGTGTATTGTGATTTAGTAAATAATATGGGTCACTACCTTCTGTGACTTCTAAATTCAAGCTTTCAAAGATTCATAGCAGCTATGAGAGCAGAATATTGAGTAATAGCAGTAATACCACTATGTTACTGTAAGCAGTCTTAAAATACAGTGTGTCTCAGTTATGTGGGCTTGATAGAGGGATATGGGCAAGTGACTGTGTTGAGTAGAGAAGTACGAGGCTGATCTGGCACCTGTTTCTGTTGCTCTAAGAACTTATAAAAGGTTTGCTTAGTTCAGAAAAGTTGGATAATTTTTCTGTAATGTCTTTGAGACAATATTTTTGGTAGTAAGTTGCTCCATACTCTTGTAGAGAAAGCCTTTACAAAATAGGGAAATGGAAGTTAGGAAAAACTGAGGCTGGAACAAAAGACACTATGAAATAGTAAGTGTGATAAAATGTTGTATCAGTGAAGTCAAGCATGTGATGAATCCAAGAAGCTCTAGACTTGATGTGAGAGTCATTTCATAACTTCATAGTAATATGGTGCAGAAGCTCAGACTAAATGGCTATAATGATACCTTCTGGCCTTAAAAATATGAAACTTTATATTTATTGTATTAATTTTTAGCTAGTGAAATGAAGATGTCAGGGTTTTAAAGGATGAAATATTACTATCATTGTTTTTATATTATTATTGTCTCAATTAGATTTTTCAAGGTGATCAGTGGCAGCTGCCATATTGACATGGTGGTAAATGTAATGTAGCTTATTTTGGGATATGTAAATGTTACTGAGTTCAGGATTCTTTTCTGTGGAGTCTGTAGGGACATACAATGATCTTTGTGTTATTATATCATCAAAGTCTTACCAGCCTTCTCCTCTGACCACCTGCATACAATGGCCAGAGATTCATGCCCTCCACTAAGTGTATTTTAAAGTAATTTTTTTTTAGTCAGGTGTTTTATCTTTTAAAGGCTGAATACAGTGGTATGTGCCTTTTCTTCAGATCCACTCGAATTATCACAGATAGCCTTTTGTCTTTGGATGGAAAGGGGTGGGCAGAACTGTGCTGTCACTATGGACTGCAGGAAGAGGGGTGTGCCTGTGCCACCTCTGCACTGCTAACAGCCCTGCCTAGCCCTTGGCTTGCACGTGGTGGGCTGGGGATTTCTTGGGGGACATTCGGGAGCTGGGAAGGTCTCCAGAGCCTTTTAGGGCACCTGCCCCTTAGCCTGTTGCTTTCACTTTGTGTGGAAAAATCTCATTTTAAAAATGTGCAGGTGACCTCTTGCCTGGATATCAGCTCCTTTTTATAGGTCCTGTAATTGCACACCTAAAGCTACAAATTTCTGGAAATGTTGCTCTAAATTTTTATTTGCACAGGTATTCATTTATGGATTTGATCATAAGATGATTTCTGCTCTGCTATAGGCAGTGGAGTGTTGCAGCTGAAATGACTGAAAATCAAGAGTAATTCCACAAGATATATGACATCCTTATTTTAGTGTTTTGGTTTTAAATATGCTGGTATGCCCAGCAGCAGAAAGATTATGACTTTTTTTGGGGGGTGCAAAGACCGACATGCTTCCAACTTTATTGTATGTATTTTAAGGCCATAATTTTTAATATATAACACGTGTTATTAAATATTGCTCATGATGCATAATCATGAAAAAATCGTTAAAAATATTTAAAATATTATTCATGCAAGACTTATTCCAACTATTACAAACTTTTTCAATACTGAGATGTAACATTTTTCAAGCCAAACTAGTTTAAGCTGGTTTTCAAAGTGTTTCTTGTAATTCCATTCTAATTTATCCTATAATTCCACTCTTGTTCATTGCAGGCCACTTAACAGTGCATTTGTCTTGTAATTGTTGCTGTCACTTCCATACCATTTCCTTGAATTAGGAAAAAAGCTTGTACGACTAATTTTTGGTCAACTGTCCCCAGGCTCCTGGGGGGCCCTGGGGGTCTGAGTCTTTCAGAAAAGGTGGACAAATGGGGTAGTGACATTTGCTGTGCTGCCATCTGTGAGATTACCAATGTCCTGTCCCCCCCCTGGAAAACCTTTCTTGCAAAATTGGAAAATGATGGACTAGGATTGACATGATCAAGACTTAAAAATGAATGATTTTATGAATAAAGCTTCTAACTATTGAAACGAGACAGATTGCTACATCTGTCCAAAGACACATACTCAATTAAAAATGTAGCTGTGTGTTTTCTTGGATGAGGCACTGCACAGCTGCCAACGAGTGTGTTTTATTGCCCAGCATCTGGAACCTGTGTGAGCCTCGTGTCCTTTGGGCATCACCTCTGCAGTCTTCATCCTTCCCTGGGTAGCAGCCATCATTCACCTTGTCTCTGTCTACCTACTGCTCCTCCAGGTCCTGCTTTTTCCTGCAGTTGCATCTGTAACCCCGTGAGCAACAGAGCCTCAGCCTGCCGTTGATATCTCTGACAAATGAAGTCCCTGAAAGGCAGAGGCTGTTCTCATTCTTCTTGCCATCTTATCCTTTTTGAAATAGTGTCGAAGTAAATACAGGGCTATCATCAGTTGTCTGTGATATGAATTGGGCTGACCCCTGAAGGGCAACAAGTGACTCGAGCCGAATGCTTTTGAGATGCTATTTCAATAAGGAAAAATAAACATATATTTATACAGATCGGGGTGCTCAGAATGAGACTTTGGCTCTTCTAAACTTTTAAAGCAGAGCAATTCAGGCTTCTGAAACAAATGTAGAAGTGTTTCAAAAATTAAAGCATCTTCAACTCCTTGAAGTTGGGGTGGTACATGGTTAAGGTTAAAAGGTTTGCTGGAGATAATTTTTGTCTGCCAGGTCTACAGTGATGTTTGTTAAAGTAGAAATTCTTGTACTGCTTGGAAAGCGAACAAGAGAGATGTAGGGAAGTCTAAGAAGTTCATATTATGGGAAAACCTGAAATTTTCTGTTCTTGAATTTAAGCTGCTTTTTTCCATTATCTGTTTACAGCACAAGACAGACTTCTTCTGATAATATCTGCCTTGAGGATTAAATTAACTACTTGCAATTTTTTGCATTAGGGAGCATATAAAGGCCATTTAATAGGAGTGCTTCAATTGATGAGCAAAATTGAAGACAACAAGATTACATATAGCCTATTCTTTAGATCCTGTTAGGACTGTGCATCTCTCTGATGTTGTTGTTGGCTGCTGCAGTGAAATTTTTCATGTATTTGAAACAACATGAGGCATCTCACTATTCTATTTTCTCCTTTAAATTTACTGTGGAGAATGTAGGATTTATTTTGCTTATGCAGATTATAAAATAGCTTAAGGAAATATTTCTCCAAAACGATTAGGACTACGATAAGCTGTCTTGGTTTCCTGTGCCTTGCAAAATGAGCATTACTTTTGCCAGTGAGTAGTTCTCATTGAGCACTCAGGTTCAGTAGTTCCCATCTCTGCTTGTGCCATTCCCTTCTACCATTTGCTCCAGCATTGCCAAGTGCTTTGCTGAAGCCAGTCTTGAGGAGAGGAGAGCTAATGTAAAAAGAAATCACTCTCCATTTGTGCAAATAATTTGCAGTGGCAACTAAGAAAATTGAATAAAGTAGCCAAACAGGATGATAGATGCTTGGAAGATGGAATTACGAACTGGAAAACAAAAAAGTTATTGCAGCCGATGAGCAGGCCAGTACAAAGGAGCTGGTGATGTAGCACTTCTCAATTGGGTGCAAATGAAAAAGCACCCAGACAATCAGAAAACACAGATAGAAAAGCTGGCAAGGAAATAACTTCTGGTGCTTCATAATATGCTGTTTGATTTCACTGAGGCAGGTAAAGATGTTCACAGTGTTTTTCTGAAAAATATGAATTTAAATGTAGCACAGAAAGATTTTTCTAAAGGAATGTAGTCACATTTACTTGCAGTTACTAGAGTTTGAAAGAATTTTATTCTGCATTTCTACAGAAGATATTTTTTCTTGCCATGTGCTAAGAAACACATTCATGCCTGCTCTCTCCGGTGCATCTATTGAGTGGCTGTTATTAGGCATGTTCATCCCTATGGTCATGTGTTCTACAGTTGTCTTCCTGGGCACAGACAGATGTATTAAAGATGCACATGAAGATGGCAGAAAACAATTGTGTGTTCTGGCAGTCTGAGTGTGGATTTATGCACACACACATCCTGCCCTGTACTGTGCTGGCCTAGGTCTGCACAGCAAGCTTCCCTCAGCTGCTCTGTACACTGCCCTGGAAGGGCTTGAACATCAAAATCTCTTCTGCTACACAAAGTAGAAGTGATTGTTGGGTACTGTGGATCAGGCTGTATGTTAGTCCTGTAGTCCCTGTGCTGCATAGGCTTCATAATAGCTGACAAAGCAACTTATTTGCCTCTGAGCTGAGGTGCTGGTTCTGTTTGAGCAGTCTGAGAGCAGTGACAGACTCCTGGCTGCATGACAGCCACCTGCAACACACATGTTGTGTGATGGCAAGAGCATTTGATATCTGCCTATTAGCTGATGAGGACACAACTGTGTTTGATTTCATTTTGGACACTGTCCATACACCAAGTGTGTGTCACTACACTTTTATAGATAATAATAATTTTTGGGGTAATGGACATAGTGATGGGTAGATGCATATAGTTTAGGAGTTATTTTGATTTGATATGACAGATTGTTTGTTTTTTCCCGGGCATTTTGTTTTCTTAGCATTGTGGGGCTGTCAAGAAACATTTTCTGCTGCAATATGCTACATGTGGGATTTTTTTTTTTTTTTGCACAGAATATATATGTGTTCATGTACACAATAGTAAATTTAAAAACTGTTATTACCATTGAGGAAAGAGATCTTGCACCTATTGTGGGTATTTCTTAAAAACCACTACTTGAATGCTTGGTGACAGTAATAAAAGACAAGTAAATCTTAGGGATTCTGAGGAAGGGGAATAGAGAACAAATCAACCTCATTTTTCAAGTGTACTACTGTATCTTGAGTTCTGTGTGCAGATCTGATGATCCTCTCTCAAAGGTCACAGTCAAACAGATAATATCTAGGAGAGGGACGGGAAGATGGTTAAAAGTGTTGAGCTGCTTGTACAGGAGAAGAAACACAATAGATTAGGATTGCTGCATGAAAAGATATGATACTAGCATCATTGTAGTATAGAAAAATGTAGATGGTACAGAAATAAGAGTAAGGAATAAGAATTACCTGCATTTTGTAATATGGGATCTAAGGGGTGTCCAACAAAAATAGATGTTTTAAAATAAGTACTTTTCCATGGAAAGTACAATTAAATTGTGGAACTTGTTACCACATGGTATGAAGGGAAAAAAAATGATAAAGGACTTAAAATTCAAGAATTTTTATCAAGAGTAATTCTACTGTAGGCTACATACAGTCCAAAAAAGTGGATTGCAAGCTAGGTGTAACTCAGGTTAATTCTGTGAAGCTGCTGGAACCACTGCCAGTATACAGACAGGAGGGTCACACAGTACTTGCTCCACTTCATAGGGTCTTTCTGTAAGGATCAGCTGCTACATGTTCTTATTTACAAAGGGAAAACAAAAAGGAAGGTAGCATTTGGCTAGGTGGCTTCTTATTCTCTGTCAGTGTAGTCACTTGTGTTCACTGAATGTCTGTAATGCATGTCTCTTAGTCTTTAGCCATAGGGTCTAAGTGGCGGGTATTGGTTTATTTTTCTAATTCAAAAATAGTGTACAAGTGGTGCCATTTAGATGTGATATTTCCTCTCTGTCACGGAGGAAGTAGCAGAGCTCACTGGAGTTAGTTTAGCTTCTCTGTCTGTAATTGTTGACAGTGCCACTATCTCTCTTTGATGTTTGTAGCTGGATTGTGGCTGACTGCACAGCCCAAAAAGAGTAAGTCAATTATTAAAGGTCATAGAAGAGCATTTTGTAAGTCAGTTGACTTTAAAATGAACATATACACACAGGCACATAAATATTTTAATAGTAATAATTTCAAGGTTTTATTCCAGTCCAGTGTCTCTTATTCAAGCTCTGAATAGTAGATCTGTCTTCACTGCTCTATGATAAATTAGACCTGAATTTCTATTCTGTGCTGAAATGGAGAGGGCATTATGACAGTCCAGCAAAGACAGAGCAAACAGAAGAGTGTTTTGTCAGGGCTAAGTGAATACTTCAGTGCAAGCTGTAACTGGTAGATCAAACAGCCAAATGAGCACTGCACTCTGAGGTGCTCCCCTTCAAAGGAGCACTTGATGCTGCAACAAGGCTCTATTTCCATTATTTGCTTGTTGTTTTATCTGGTGGTGTACATGAGCCCAGTGATTCTAATTGATGGTTATGGAGGTAGTAAATGAAAATTCTGATCATGACTCTGCTCTTTGGTTCAGAAAAGACACTTTGATTTTTTTTGTTTTTAATCTCCTTGAAGTTTATTCTTAAAAGTGCAGTTTAAGTAGTTTGTGTTCTTCAGTAGTGCATTGGGGTAAAATACTAAGGTATGTGACGTGCATGTATCTGCACATGTTTTATTGAACTACAACAAATACTCTGAATTGAAAACTCAGTACAGTCATGATCCAAGTGAAATATAAGCTAAAGCTTCCTCCAAAACCAGTAGCAGCACTGTAAAAGTCCATGATGGTATAATAAATCACTCAGTGTGTTGAAAGGGTTATCTGTACATCCTAAATTTCATTTCCATTTAAAGTGTCTTATGAGGGCAAAAGAAATCAAACATAAGGACTCTGACGACAATAAGCAACAATGTGGTAATTTCTTACATCTCAGCCATGAGAAGGAACCCACGTTTCCACTTTTAAGTGGTAAATCTTAAGTGACTTACATAGATTTTTTTTTTCCATTTCAGCAATGTAATGGGATGAAAAACCTTGTTTATGAATTCTGTAGAGAATTTTGAGTATTTTAAAGGCATTTTTAGCCCATATGTTTAGTCCATGAATTTCAGAACAAGGGTAACAGCAAACTAGATCCAGTTCAACACCAAATTATTGCTTTTTGTGGTATCTCAGGAAATGACGTAGGCTTCTAGGATCGGTTCTGCATCTCTGAATCTTGAATTCCATCATATTTTGCAAGATTTGTTGGTGGAGGAAACCAATGTAGTATAACTACTGCATCAACTGTGACAGAAACACATGAGACTTAACCAGCACATCAGACCTTCTGCCCTACTTTGCATTTGTGAGATGTGCCATTTATGAGCTTGTCTGCAGTACTCAGTGCACTGTAGCACAGAAAAGCCTTCTGTGTCACTTCAGAATGACCTAGCTCACTTACCAGAAGCTGGTGCAGGTGTAAACTGTACAGTGTAGACAAAATATAAAGTCTGTTTGTGGGTTTATATTGATTCTGCTTTTCATGTCTTTTCAGAGATGGCAAGATTTGGTACTACAAAATCCTGGGAAAAATAGGGATAGCTTTATAATCAGCTCTCTGTTCTTTTGATTTTGTTAATTTTTTTCATGGAACTGGAGCAAGATGTATGAGATGTTTTGCTTCATTGCTGGAAGTGCAGTTTCATTAAAATAGGATTACTACCTTTCAGATCCTATGAGACAGCTTGTGGCTCTTGCTGAAGCTGCAGCAGTTTCCCAAAGCAATGCCCAATTAAACACGTGGTGGTAAGACAATGTCATTTTCACTCAAGGTGGAAACACTTACTCTAAGATACACTCATCTTTTCAGAATGTTCAGGCAATACTATTATAGGTCAATGGGTTACCATAGGAAAATCACTCTCTGGTAAATGCTCACAGATACCAGCAGGGTATCCAAGCAGTTCTGGAGAAGGGGAGAATGGAGATGAGATGATGTTGTAATTCTGGAGCTGTCTATGAACATACGTGAACATGAATGCACAGCAAAAGCGTAATGCTGAGAATCCACAAATGCTGTACTATAAACAGTGTTTCATGTTTTCATCTCTAATCTGGTGTTGGGAAGAACAATTACGTGTGTGTGACACACATCCAGACTAGAGCAGGCAGTAAGTCAATGACTCTAACAAGAGTAGGTGAATGAGGAGTATAATGGCAGGTGGAACTCATTGCTGCGACTTGCAAAGTTGTGCTCACGGGGAAATAATGAATTTCACAGCTGCATTGCTGTTTGTGGAAGAAAAGGCCAAATCACTAGAGAGACATCAATGTAAATGTCTTATGGACGTCATGTTTTTCCTTTTTCCTTTTTGGTGATAGTGTTTTGTGAAGATGCATGCAACACAGACTTGAGCATTCAAAGGGAAGTGAAGGTCAATCAAAGCTGTGGAAAAGAGTAGAATCTTGGAGCTGTTATTAAAAAAATAACTAAAAAATCATAATTGAAGGAGGCAAAATGGTGATGGAAAGAGAGAGCAAGGGGGATATTATTTCAACCCCACAGAAGGCAGCGTCAAGTCTTAAAAACAGCAAGAACTTTCTGAACTCGCAAAATTAACGTGTGGAAAGCATAGAATCTTAGTAGGATTTTTTCATTTTCAAATTTTTTGTGAGGATTTGACTCTATGCAGATAATTAGAAAATGCACAAGTGTATTTGATAGGATTAAGAAATTATAAAGAGGTTAAATCCTCATGCTTCACTGCAAAAGCCTATGAATATGACAATATTCGGAAGAATATTCTTTTATGGGAATTTGGTTTTGTATATGGCTGCAAAAGATTTTACAAGCTTAAGTGAGACTGATGTGATATTGGTGACAGATATGGAAAAGACACTGGCCTAGAAAAATAAAACTATCTGATAGATTCAATATTGTATTTACCTGCAGTGCAGGTTTTTCTTTATGCAGGAGTACAAAATTGAACCCTGACAGAGGAACAACTGGGGGATAACAAATGTTCACACAATATCCCTAAAAGTTTTGTCTCAGCCTTCATCCTTAGCCTGTATTTCAGTGGAACTGTGACAGGTGACTGCATAAACATTGTATCATGCTTTGTAATAGAAGAAAGCTGATCTGGGACTGCACAACAGACACACAGACAGTTATTTACGTTAAAAATAGTTTATAGCAATTCAGATTGCTGGTCATTTGCTTTTTATAGCATGTGCACTGTTTTGCTTTCAGTAGCCAAAAATAATTTAACATGTGATTCTGCTGTGTAGGGCCTGAAATGACATGACAAGTATGGATTTCTCTTCATGCTGTATTAGCCACTCAAACAGAACGCAATCACATGCTTTGTGCAAGTATTTCAGGAAGAGCACAAATAAAAGATACAAACAAATGACTACACAAATGAAATTAGACCTTGCTATCATTCATTTATATCTATAAATTATCCATGTGCCTCCTTTTTTTTCTGTTAAATGTGCAGAGATCAGAAATAAAGTTTCCCAACTAAACCAGATTGACCCTGAAGATAACAAAACTTTAGTCTATCCTGATTTGTGTAAGTGGCATGAAGTGTTGTGCTTATTGTGGCACTCACTGCACTCTAAACAAACATTGGCATACTTATTGAAGTAGAAAGCCAGTCATTTTTGGACAGGGTTTCTGAGTGACGGAAGCTGGGAATTGTGTTCGGCAGATTCAGGCACCATCTTAGCTGGCATGTGCCCAAGGTGTAGAAAGCAAGCCAGGCAATGCTTTATGCTGGAGGCTTTGTATAACTTGCCCTTGAGATCTCAGACTTTTCACAGCAAAGAAGTGAAGCAAGAAGTTGACAGCTGATGCTCACCCCAAATGGAGCTTACAGAGCCCAGTCAGTTGCCAAATGTTTTCACTTTTAGACCCTTGAGAAAAGTGACTGTCTTGTGGGCTGACGTTGCACGTGGGCTGTATGAAGTGTTAGGGGAGTCCACTGGTTATTTAACCGCAGCTGAGACCCACAGGATCTCCTGGCTTGTTCCGGGGGTATTGTTAAGTGTGGGTCAGAACCAGAGGGCTCAACCCGAGTTCTGTTTTGAATATGAAGCAAGGAGGAAGGAACAGGACAGCTCAGTGGTGACAGGAGCGGGACCAGAAGTCCTGCTGAACTCATCAAGCAACTTGATGAGGATTGTCAGGGTGTGCAGTGGCCCCTGGCTGACACATCAAGAACCTGTGACCCTATCAGTGGCACCCCAGAGACACAGCCAACCTGAACGTCAGCCCACAGGGAACATAAAGTGCTCTGTTCTGGGATTTGTGGCAGAATTTAGTCTACTCTGTTGGCATGTTAAAAATTGACCCATGAGGAATTTACCTTCTAACTGCCTCAACAGATGCTATAGACATCTGTTACAAAAAATGGTTTATGAGTCACCATAGTGTTGTGGCAAACACACCTATGAGAAAACTTGCAGGTGAGGTGGAGAGGCGCTCAGCAATACTCATTGACTCTGGAAACACTGGCAGTGTGTTGTGGTGTACCCATGTACAGTCAGTCTTGCAAGTCAACATCATGTTTGCACAACTCTTTTCCTTGAGGCTTTCAGAGAGAAACTGAGCCACTGTTACTCACTTTGTTTGTGCTGCCCATGGGTAGTCCATGGGAGTGGACTGCTAGGATGGACAGGTACCAAAGAGATTTTGGATGTAGCATAACATTACTTAGCTGAGAGTGCAAGTTCTGGTTGGTGCATTTTACTTCAGCTGGGCCTTGCTGATTTTCAGTTTCAGAATCAAAATTAAATTATGCCTTCCCTACCCCCCAGTATTTATGTTGTAAAATTAAAAAAAAAAAAAAAAAAAAAGGGAAAAAGGCCTTACCTGGATTGAAATGTCAATGTTGGATTTAAAATAAAATTCTTTAATCTTCCTTTAAAAAAAGTATCGTATGTTCTTCATTGTGATTGATCTTTTGCTTTGTACAGCTTTATATTTATATGAATTCAGCAGGGGTCAGCGGGCAAGAAAGTTGTCACTACAAAGTACTTACTCTTTTTGGATTGTATTTGCTTTCCAGTGAATTAGTTCCCTGTGGGGCACAAAGAGACCTTTTAGCTGCTTGTCTTATATGGGGCTCTGTGTGTACCCCAGGTCCCTGTTTAGAAGTCTGTGTTGGCTCCTGGGGCTTGGTGCAGTTCAGCTGGTTGGATTCTGAGCATCTCGTGCTGAATAATGAAAAGGGTACATTCACACAATGTGAAAGTTGTCTGCCAGTTAATGCAAAAAAGAGACAAAAGTAACTGAGAGCACTGGTAGAAAACCCTGCCTTTCTTTTTATATGCCTTTCTACATGTTCTAAGATTAGTCTATAAATTTAACATTACATGAATAGCTTATCAGTTGTCTGTGTGTCTGAAGTATTATTCTAATATTACATTAGTCACAGAATCACAAAATGGACTGAAGGGACAACAGTGGGTCATCTGGTCCTACTTGTGCAGGGATGTTCAGTCTCTTTCCTTCAGAGTGCATCTTTTCAGGGGAAAGATGGATATGATGCAAGTTGCCTGTGATTTTCAGTATCACAAGTGATCTGGTTGGTCAGTTGAAATATTCAGACTTGTTGAAAATAGTTGTTGTTTTTTTCTGGCAGCCTAATTCATATGTTACCAAATTCCTAATCTGCTGCCAAACTGAGCATTAATAAATGATCAACAGATGTTAAAAAATGTTTTGCCCATAGTGTGATCCATTTGTTGTTCTCAAGAGGGAGTTGATGAAGACTCTATTAGGACTCTGCACATCCTGTGATCTAATGTGTACAATCTTTGTCTTGTAGTCTGACAGTTTAACTGATATATTAGGTCATTGCTCACAAAAACATTTTCATCAAGCTTGGATGTTTGAAGACCCTTAAGTCCTAAGAGTTACCTGAGTAGTTGTGGTCAGTGCAGTTAATCAAGTGTACCATTAATCTGAGGAGAAAATGATAGGCACTCCTTCAATTTAGAACCCCTTTCCCCCACCATAAACAAGTGCACAATGCAGCCTCCTGCGTGCACAGAGGATCAAGGAGGCTGGAAAAATATTAAGTGAGAAAAGAAAATGTTGCTTTTTATTACATTCCACAGAAATGCCTTTTAGTCTGAAAGGGACTTGGAGTGGAAGTGAGGAAAAATGTTTTTCCTTACTTGCCAAGGTTCTGTGCAACCAAGTAGGCCTGAGGGTATACATGGCAGTCACTGTCCTGCTTGTCTGTGTCTGGTTATTCAGCTCACTTGTAGCATCAGCTGTGGGTTGCTGTAGCTCAGGGGGCAGAGGAAGCAGTGAATCCTTATAGTGGTTGTTAGCCTTGGTCTCTAGAGTGTCCAGGCTCTGCACCAGGAGAGGGCTATGAGGAAGGAGCATCTAATATATGGCTGTGTTACACCTTGATGGTAATGTGCAAAGTATACAGGAAGGAGCCAAATTTCCTCCAAACTTTAAGCTTGTTTCAGGTTGGGGCTTCATTAACACCTTCCATTGGTGCTATGGCCAAGAGTAATGTATTATGCCTTGGACTCTGTGGCTAAGGAACTCTTACTGTAGTAAAAAATAAAAATAAAAAATATAAATCACTGCTCTCTTCTAGAACTGAGAAATAGTTGTCAGTCTAAATACATATGAAAAATAAGAGTGGTCTCTATGGAGTTTCCAAGAGTAATAAATGTGCAAGGTTGTTGTCTGCCAGACAGGCAGTCTCAAGATGTAGATTTGGACTATATCAAAATATTCTTACTATGTGAAAATGGAGAGTCTCTGTGACAAAAAGTCCCCCTGAGAAATCAGCTGACATATCTATCCAGGAGGCAGTTTTCCTCGTTGAACAAAATAGTTTCAGTCTGTGAGGAAATATATTAATTTGATTTAAAAGAAGTTATTTATTGGGATGAATTTGGTTCAAAATACAAGTGGTTCCTAGTTCTGTGTATGTAATAAATGCTCAAGATCTCTGTAGAACTCACCTTAGGCGATGTGGGGAAGGATGAGTGAGCATATGTTTTCTAAATTTGTGGTATGCATTTAGACTGTTAGAGATCCTTGAATGACAAATTATCTTCTGAGCTGATGCTCATGGAAGTGGATCTTTAGGAAAAGCATTATTTGAAGTAAATGGGAAAGTTTGGAGAGTTCACAGTAACCACTGAGCCTGCAGAGCCAGGCTACAATGTTAGAGCTTTCAGACGTGGCATGTCTAGAGAGTTAAACTCAGAAGGCAGTGCCTCACTTTTGGAGATAATTGGGAAACTTTAAGAGCCCACAATTGTGTAGGTTATTAGCAGTCAGACAAGTGAGATTTTACAGGAGAACGTACTGTTGGGTCTGACTTTTGATTCTGCTCAGCCTTCCACCTTACAGTCAGGTGAGTTTATGAAAAAAATCAATGATTATGAGAGAAGAATAGACAGTATAAAGGAAGTTACAAGTTAGGTGGTGTACATAGCCTATGCTCTGGATGAGACAGTGATTTTATACAGATGATGTGCAATAAAAAGAAAAGAAAGCGGAGTGTAATAATCATACAATGACAGCTGAAAAAAGCTCACCTTAGCCATAGTTACTGTCTGCAAGTCCAGGCTCTAGAGCTGGCACTGTGCTGTCTATAGCAGCACGCTGTAACTTGATTTTTATCAGTCCTAGAATCTGAGTGTTCCTCTAAGTAAAATTCCCTAATGCTTGGGACAGTGTGAGAATCACAAGAAGACTGTGGGTGATGTGGCTTTCTAATGTTTGACTTCTGAATTTTTTTACTCGGCTTATGGCTTGTGCATGTGACTATAACACAAGTTCTCAGAAAACCTGTACAATCCAACAATGAATGCCCTTAGTGAGAAGCTGGTGACCTAGGAATAAAGAAACAAAAAAATCCTCATTTCTACTGATCCTTCTGATTAGAAATTCACTTTTCTAATAAGTCACTATTTTTTCAACTGGTAGAAAAGAATTTATACTTGAAAGTGAGATCCTGCTCTTTATGCTTCTATATTTGAGGTGCATCTTTTCCTTTCCTTAAACCAGTCTGTGCACCTTGGAATTGGGCACTAACTTCTTTAGCAGGAGATTTATTTTGTCAGTTTTAGCATTTTTCTTCCATTTGTGTTTCATTCTCTGTGCAAGCAACGGTTTCAGGTGTTACAGTGCCCTGTAGAAACAGATTCAGGAAGGTGCAATATTGAATTCCTTAGCTAGCATCACATGTCCCATCACATGTGATAATGCCTTGATAACTGTGCCTCTGACCACAGCTCTAGTAGTTTCTGGGCCTTCTGTAGGAGTCATTCAAATGCAGTGGTAGGAGCACAAGGACAAAATTAATTTGGTTTTAGTCTGTGACTAAAGAAAGTTACCTGGAGGTTTTATATACAGAGATTATATTAATGCAAACGTAAAATGTAACAGCTAGTTAAACTTCATTAGTAATAAAGTCTAAGTAGCACCTAATCAGAAGTGTAATAAGATATCTATGTATAGATTACGTCACAGGGCTCAAGTTGTCCTATATTTCTTCTGGATTAGTCTGGATTGGACCAATCTGGACCAATCCATTCTGAGTTGGTGTCTCTCCTGGAGTGACTTGCATGTCGAGAGAAATCCTAGGTGTAAGGTGTAATTAGACCGTTGTTTTAAGAGTTTTTAATAATAAAATATTATAGAAGTATTCTGCATTTGTACTGGAATGAGACCAGTGTGGTTGTCAACATGTTAGTCTGCTTTTTCTTGCAGAAAGAACTCAGGTTCAAAATATTTTCCCCAACAAAATTAAAACTCAAACCAAGTTATCCGTTGATTTCAAAACCTGTTTTTTTTATTAATTTATTAATTAATTTATTAATTAATTGCTGAGAGATGCAGAGAGAGAGAAGGTAAGGAAAGACTGGGAAAATGCCAAGATGAATTTTTAGAAGCAGAGAAAAGAATACCACCACAAAACTCACCTTTTTTACCAGAATATTTATGTGCGCGTGAGGTGGAAGGAGTCGGTTTTGCCTTTTTTTCTCCTCTCCCTGTGCTGCTCCTCGATGTTATCTCTTGAGCAGCCGGGGGTCTTAACAGCTTTAGTTCTTCGCAGTGCAGCCGGGGATGTTCGGTGTCCCAGGCCACACCACGGACAGCGCAGCGCCCCCTCCCGGCCGTGCCAACCTGGCCCTCAGAAACACGGCGAGCCGGAGGGATGGGGCAACTCACACGAGGCAGCGGGTCCCAGCTCTCTCCAGGCGGGCAGGCTCGGTCTCCACTGCGGTGCTGGAGGGAAAAGGTGAGGGAGAGTGAGAGAGAGGGAGATTTCCCATTATGTGGAAACGGTTTTCTCTCTTCCCTTTTCCCTCTCCTCCAATTTTGCAATTTTTTTCTTCGGTTCTATAGTTTGCGCACGGTTCCGTGGCACGTAGTCGTCTTCACACCTCCCAGTGGCAAAGAAGCTGTGGCAGGATGGTCTGGCAGGATGTTTGTTTGCAGAAACTGGTGGAGGGATATCATTTATTACATTTCTATATGCAGCACACCAGAATAATATCTGTTCATCCCCAGAGATGGAGGTTGAGATGGTTAAAAAAAAAGAAAAAGTTTGCGTTCCAAAATGGGAACAACTTTCAAGGGCTCAGGTCTCATTTGAGCGTCAAAAGAAGAGGCCTGATCTTGAAGCAGCCTCTGGTGAAGAGGTGTGTAAATGTTGAGGCTTTTTGAAAACCTGCTCTCAGGTTCACAGTGGGAACTATCAGGTGTTAAATGCATTTGAACCACTGATTAATGTCACATATTCAGATGAAAACTCCTGACAATTTGTGAGTTTTGGTGTTTTCCCCTCATTTGAGCTGAAGGGGAAAGAGAAATTCAGAGTAATATTCCCATAATTTCAAGTAGCTCTATTAGGTGTTAAAAAAGATGTGTGGTGTCTGAAGTTACTCTGTGGAAACTGCTAAAAGGAAAACTGAAGGATGCAGATTTGCAGTATTTTAATGCCACCCAGTCTTGTAGCACTGGATGGTCGTGGGGGTTAGAGGTCTGCAAACAAAGTGGGTTTTGTGTCAGGAATACTAGTGCCGAGTGAGGACAGGAACTTTCTCTTAGTGTTGAGCAAAAATGATTTTGGCATTCGTTATGTCTTTCATGAGTGAGGAAAGGAGAAAGTGTTCCTTTTCAAGTTGAATTTAGAAAATGACAGAGCAGCTTTAGACTGTTGCTAGGCTGGGATTTTTGCATAGTCCTTGAATGCAATTGTGAATATGTGGTACATTGTGGAGATCTTTCAATAGACCAACCTCTAAAGATTGTCAATAAATATATGCTATAAATATGTCCTGAGTCACAACTAGATTCATAAACACTACAAGTCTTTCACCAGTTGACATAAATAAATGAATGTTATTTAGATAACTTAGCTCCTTCACCATGGGTGGGCTTCCCTGACTGAATTATTTCTCGTGTCTCATCTCCTTCATATAATATTGCTGTCCACTTTGCTGGTAGAAAGAATAGCTATTGGAGGGGGAAGCTCCTAGATGGGACAATAAGGATAAGTTTTAGGGCTGTGCCTTTCTGGATTTGGTTCTTGGAGTATGGAACTTGCTGTCTGTGCACGAGACAATGGTAGCTTTTGTGAATTTACTTTGAGCTTCATAACATTTTCCTTCCTGCAACACAGCAGCCCTGATAGCATTACTATATGCCAGAGTCTTCCTTTGAGTCTGAGGACATGAAATGCTGCCTTGGAGCCGTGTTTGCAGTTGTTTGACTTTGTTGTTTTCAAGTGGGCGTGTTAAGGAGCACAATGGCAGATTGGTTATGGAAAAGAGATCATGCGTCAGTGTTTTGGTTTGCTTAAAATGTCCGGGTGAGTGGGAGTGTGCAGCGAGTGGCACGTGCTGGGGAAACAACAGAGCGGAGAAATCTCCTGTAGTTAGTTCAGGAGCAGGGTGGTGATGGTTAGGGTGATGCTTGTCCCTCCTGCTTTCAGAATAAGGCATGATATGAGGCAGAAGAACTTAAGCCTCCCCCAGTGGAAGTTTGTCTCGGCTCTTTCTGTGCCTATGTATAGCTATTGCTAATTAGGCAGGGCTAACATGTTCCTTGTCAATACTGCTCAGAATTCAAATGAGTTCCTCAGTAACAAAGAGCTGGGAGGTTTTATCAGCATGTCTAGAGCTGCTGTGTTTGACTGCTTTTTGTAAATGGTAGCAGAGTGTTTTCCTTCTGTGCGTGCCGGAACTGAGCCTCAGCCACACTGGTGTTAAAATAATACTCAGCGTGTGCAAGTAAAATAGTCCCAAAGGAGGCAGCAAAGTCAAGCATCCCTGCAGAATGCTAATGAAGGTGTCCAAAATGCTTGTGCATCATTATTATTTGTCATGAAAGGCAGGTAACAGAAGCAGAGGGTGAGAAAGTGCAGTTTATTCTGTGTTGAAGGGCAAAAGAAAACATAATTACGGAAGAACTGGCAAAGGACAGAGATCAAATATGCAGTGTTCAGAAAAGCAGTTATGTCCCTTGAATAATTGAGTTGGTTTGCAGTTAATTCTGCTTCAGAACTAGTGTTGAAGGGGGAAAAGAAAAAAAAAAGTAAAAGCTGATTCAATTCCACCTAGGGCCTTAAAATAGTATTGATGCCATTGTGATTAATGTGTAGTTCTGTAAAACCATGCACTATTCAAAATTACCAGAAATGCTTATTCACATTTCCAGACACCATGCCAAGCTATGATTCTGGGAGAAAATCTTTACTAATGGAATTACATTTTGTTGAGAAAACAGAAATACACTTATTCTGCAGAATTTCTATACCATCAAAGTTCTCTTTAGCTACTTTAAAGATCTTTCTGTTATTAAATCAGAAACACTAGAAAAGGCTTTAAATTCCAGAATGTTTCACATCCTTAACCACATGCCTTGCTAAATTGTTTTCAAAGGAATTTTAAAATAATTTTTTTACTTACATTTTGTAATCTTTCCTGGTGTGGTCTTCCAAATGCAAAGCCAATAGCAGCAACCAACTTTAAAGCAGTTACAAAGCTGTTTGTGCTCTCAGAGACTCTTACCTTCTTAGGACAAGCTAGAAGCAGTATCAGAGCTGTCCTTTGGAAAAACAAGGCCATCTCTTATCTGTCACTAGTGCTCCCAATTAATGCACTTTTATCAGTGGAGTATGCCTTGTGCTGATTTCATGGTAGTAGCTTTTCCATGCCAAATGCAGCATGTTCAATGAGGATTAACCCAAAAACCTTCCTTGGAAAACAACCGGTGCATTTGTTGACCACTTGATGGCATTACACAGTTATATGGAAACTAAACTGTGTTGCCAGTAGAGCAGTTTTACTTGTGCTTGGTGTGGGAGGACTTTAATGTTTTATTTTTGACCATCAAAGAGTGAAGGGAGTTATTAATGCACTCCAATAAATTAAATGAAATCAGCAACTCTAATTTTTATCACTGTTTGCCTTCTCTATGGTGCATTACTTACCATTTTGGAGTAATTTAGTTATCTGCATAAATGCAAACAGAAGAGTGGTCTAGACTGCTTCTCTTCTGCTCCTGGTTGACTTTCCAAGGATGGCAGCTAGTGGCTTGGTACTGACACAAAAAATATTGTCACGCACTGAAATGTCTTTTTGGTTTCCTTTTCCAGGGATATTGCTTTAAACTTCCAGTTGGTGTACACAATATTCATTCTAGGGAAAGGATTTATGGAATTTTGCGTTTCCTATAGGTCCTGTAAAATAAAAGCATTTTGCAGCCTTCGTTCCGAGAGTAATCTGTCTGTGTGTGTGCAAGGCAACAATGACAGAGCACTGAAAATGCTGAACCAGGGGGGTTAATGGAGAAAACAAGGCACAGTGACTGTTGCTTAGATGCAAAGGATGGTTCTGGTAATGTCAGGGGAGCTCTGATAGTTTATACTCACTGGGAATTGGCCCACAAGACATCAGGTCATATAGCAGATAGTTGAAAGGGAGCTGGAGATTTAAATACTGCTTCTCCTAAGCAGCCAGTGTCACTGAGCGGTAACGAGGCACCCCGTTGGTGCCCTGAGCAGTGACCCAAAGGCGATGGAGCCCGCTGCTGACCCCAGAAGAGGTTCACAGGCAGTGAGGGCAAAGCAGCACAAGGAAGGCAATAGCACCAGTGTGACTTTGTTCTGCTACTAATGGTTAGCATGTTTCTGGAGTGGAAAAAAGGTAGGAAAAGTACATAGAAAAAACCATTCCTTTTTCCCTTTTTTTAAAATTCCCCTATTCTTTGCTCAGGATGCTGCATAATGGAAAACAAATCAAAAAGCCCAAAAATTGAGGGAGGAGCCTTAATAGCAATTTTTTTTTTAATATTTTCAAAATCTCATGCTTTCCTTAGCTCTTGAGGTGTTTTTTGGTGCTGCTTTGTCAGGGATATTCTGACATAGTCATTATGTGAACTCTTAACTGTTCACAGTAATGTATGTTATGTACTGGTTTTCTCCAATCTTTTCCTCATAGTGATGGCCTGCTGAAATAGTAATCATTATCTTAGAAAATACAAGCAATGATGCATATCTAGTTTTTGGATCATGAAGTGCTCGGAGCTGACCTGCTGAGAATTGTACCAAACTTGTAGGCTAAAGAGTCTAGCTATAGACTTCACTCAGAAAATTTATGTTAAGGTTTTCTTAAAGAAAGAAAAGAAGTGTTTATCAACTGACTTGCCAGTCTTATTTTAGTTGCTAAGATTCAGTTGCTAAGAAAAAAACACCTAAGATTCCTTTATCTTGATTTTCTAAGGAAAAAAAAAACATAATGAAGGATGAAGAAAGAATTCACAAACAGAAATGGCAATTATTAAGCTTTTCAGTATATATTACATAGCATAATGGTTTTGGCTGGTAGTTATTAGGAGACAAGTAGCAAAAGAACCCCATGGTGGGCTCACAAGGGCAATTCCACTGTTGACAAGTACTGTGTTTCCTCCATAGCTGCACTAAAAGGAAAAATTCGAGTCTGCTTCAGGTCAAAAATGAACTTTTCTAATTTTTATGGAGTTGGTGATGGTCTGTGCCTTGCTGGAAGCATCTTGTTCGTGCATAGATGTTAATCATCTTGTACAGTTTGACTTATACCTATTTTAGCTTTGGTGCTCGAAGTCTGTGATTTTAGGAACTGTGACCCTGGGTTTTAGTGCTGGTGCCTATCACTTGTTAAGGACCTTACAGCGTACATATTTAGGCATGGGAATGTATCTCTCTCTTGTTGAGACATGCTCTGGCAATGTTGTGTGTCTTGGATTTTGAAACATTCCCTGAACTTGCAAACTGGCAGGGGAAGGTTCTCTTGGCTTCTTGGAACTGGGGAGAGCCCTGCAGTGATTATTGTGACTTCTTCCCAGTGTGGCTTTGATGGCTTCAGAGAAAGGACACATAAAGGGAGGTTTCTTTGATGGGAGACTTGTGAACATGGGCATTTTGAGGAGGAAAACAGTAGTTAGCTTTCTGTTTGGGTTGGGTACATGGTTCCTTATATCATGTTTCTGTGAAGTCCAGCAAGAATGTTATCTGTATGAAAAACTCCAGGCACGTTCTGTCCTCTTTGATACTCAGACTGGTTATCAATTTATTTATTAGTATTTATTGCAAGAGAGTGCAATATTTATCAGTAGTTGCATTTGTGATTTGAATGCTGGGGTAGTGACACACTCTCCAAGGCCCTTTTCACAATGCATTATTGTACACAGCAAGTGCTTTCATGATGTGAAATTCACTTCTTGAGTGAAGACTTGGCATCACATTGGGCTCTGAATGCAAGGAAGCAGGGGGACACAGTTGCAATCAGAAGCTATAGTGAGGCACTGTCAGACTTTCCTGTGGCTTCCATAATAATCACATCAAGGACTGAAGGATCCAAGAATGTATCCTGATCCCAGTTACAGAAGAAGGCTTGCTTAAAGGAAAGGGAGCAATGTTCATTGGTCTCAAATGTTATATCCAAAAAATGAATATATCTAAATCAAGGTACTTAGGGGGTTTTGTTGGTTTGATATTATTTTCTTATTTTGAATTCAAACCACAGAGGAGTAATTGTCTAATTATGAATTTTCTTTCTTGTTTTAAGATGCATTTTGTCTTGATAATGGAGTAAGAAATATTCATCTTCACTACAGATAAGGCTTTACAGCAGTCAAAATGCTACATAAAGGATTTTTGCTGTCTGTTATCTTTTGTCTGTATTATCAGTTACTGTGTGACAAGTAACTATACTTTGTGTTGCGCTTTCATAATAAAAATAACAATTTTTTCATTATTTGTAGAAACATAGTGAAAGTACAGAACATAAAGATAAGTGAAAGCCTCCAGAAATGAAACAAAGAAAAATATATTTATTGCTGAGTATCCAAAGGAAGAATAACTGCATAGCATTAAGTGTAAATGATACAAATTCATTATCAATTGCCTTTCTCAGTAAATGAAACAAGGTGAAGAGTAAGAGACAGTGGTAGAGCAAGGAATAAAATATTCTTCAGGAAACCCAATTTAGGTTCAGTGAGTGCTTAGAATACTAATTTTGATGTTGTTCTTAATATACCAATAATAGGAGTCAATCTTCGTATAGATGAATATTTTAATAGAAGCACTTTTAGTGATATTAATGAGATTATTCTATAATTTTTTCTGCCTCATTACTGGTTTTGCACAAAAGCATTTAAAGGCCTTTTGAGGCATAAAGAGTAAAAATATAAGTGGCTAACAGTCTTTTTTCATTTTTCGGTGTGACTGAATTAGCTGTGGGCTTGTGCTCTGACTCCATGGAAGTTTCTCATGTACTACAGCAGAAATTTTTAGGTTTTGCTTAGGTATGAGTGAAAATGTTTAGGTCCCTGATTTGTTTTATTTTGCCTTTACCTGAAAGAATTGTATCATCATCCTCTTTATTTTGAAATATTCCTTGGTGGCTGCAGTCTTTCTCCTGGTGTCACAGTCCTTCCTATCTCCTGTCAGTGTTCCAACAACCTCCTAGAAGGACTTTTTCCATTAAATTTGAGAAGATCTCTATGGGTGTGTTTCCCACAGACCTTACATCTTGACTCAAGATACAGTTTTATCAGTTTTCTGAAGTGATATATTTTTATCTTGTAGCTCTTAGCTCTTCTAGTATTTCATCCCACAATTTTATATGTATCTGTTTATATATAATTCAGATAAGGAATGAAACTGCTGATTAACTTTTGCACACATTAATAATACAATAGTTTATTTGTTTTTAGCACATGATATTCTGCATCTGCTTGCTAGTTCATTTGGTAGATCTGCTAACTGTGCACCTTCAGCAGAAAATATTACAGGCCTCGATAATCTCATGGAATAGTAGGATTTAGGTTCCCAAAAATAGTTTGGTTCCCCCCCCCTCCCCCCCCAGAATTTGCTATGTACTCTGCACTTTGATGTTTTGATGATAAAATTTATTCCCTACTGGCTTTCAAAGATAAAAAATGTGAAAAATTAGTTTTCTGTCAGAGTGACTGAGACAGTAATACTGAGGCAAGCATGAAGTCCCTCATCTCAGCAGGACGGTGGCTTTCAAACCTAATTACAGACACTTAAGTGCCAACTTTGTTAATCACTTCATTGCAGAATGTTACAGCAGATCTGAAGTTATCTCCCTTCATTTGAAAATCTTTCCAAGCAGAAAGGCAGCAGCCTCTCAGTTTTCAAGCAGTGACATTTTTTAAAATGCAAGTTATTTGTGATTAGGATGATTCTCCCTTTGCAGTGCAGTAAAGAGCTCCTAAGACTTTGTCAAACAGAAAAAGAAAAAAAACATTCACCTGAAAATTTGGATAGGATTTATCAAATATCAGGTGGTGTCCAGAGTGGGTAGGACCAGCTGTGGTGATGCCCAAAAGTGAGAGACAAAATGACATTGAAGTTTGAAAAGACAGTGTGAATGCCAGTAGGTGGATATATTGTTAGATCTGAAATTACACTGGCAGCTGGTCTTTTGATAATGGAGGAAAAAAAGGAACAAGTTTTTACCCTTTTCTGAATAATAGGAAACCACTGAAAGGGAGACTGAGAGATGGTCATGTTGTCACATTGCCAGGAGCAAGATAACAGTTTCTCTTGGAGTATTTTAATTCCCTGTGGTTTGGAGAGAGAGGGATTTAATTACAGAGGGATCTGAACTAAAGCTCCTAATGCAAATATCCCTATGAAGATGGTGCCAAATCAGGCCTTTGCCATCTGCACCTGTCTTCAAAATAGGGTGACGGGACACAAAACAGTGGTAGAAAAGCCAGACCTCAAACATGATGGCAACGAAGTAAAATTCTTGCATCATCTCATGTGCCATGGGGAGTCCCACTGGTGAAAAAGGTGGTATGGATAAGGCACAGTCTGAAAATTAGTGGCTGTTCTTCCAAGCTTAAGTGTGGCATAATGAGATGTGACTGGAATTAGAGATGTGGGTCACAGAATGAGAGGAAAGTTTAGTATGTATTGCTATCATGTAAGAGTCAAGTTAGACAAGTGGAAGTTAGGAGATGCCTAAAATATACTAATCTGTGTTATTTCTGCCAGAATAATGACAGAGATGACACAGAGAAGCTAAGTGGGAAAAAACCAGGGCAATAGATGGAGAAGAAAGTAGACAGTGTCATGTGAAATGCTGTAATGGAAGTAACAGTTCAAGATATGAAATGTAAAGCAGATGTAGAAAGGGGACTTTCTGAAAACAGACTTAAAAAGAGTAGGTAGGAGAGACACTTGACCAAAACACGTAAAAATTGGATTAATCAATGATTTGGAAGACTTCAGTGAAATTCAAGATTGAGATTGAGCAATGGTCTGTTGATGGAGGCCAACACTGAACAAGCCTCATGACGTTATTTAACTTGCTCAAATGGTGTAATGCAGATTTATTTTATCAGTATGATGATGCTAATATTTTCATCATATTAGAATGCACACTTCTTACTGTACAGGTTGTAGGATGTTGGCATCGTCTTAAAATGCAGCCTGATGGCGATGAAGACATTCAGTACAGTAAACTAATAACTATCACTATTTAAATAGCAGTCAAATCTGGAGGCAGGATTGCTAGAATGTTCTTTTCTTTTTATCTCTGGAGCAAATACTTTAAAAACATTATCTCTTGAAACCTATTTAAAGAAGTATATCTAGAAGATAAATATGTCTGAAAGCATTTTAGTTATAACAATATTAAGTTTTTACAAGCATAACAAAGTAGTTAAAGATCACTGAAGTTCTCAAGGTGTTTTGATTCCCTTTTCCCTTATGTTAGTAGGTTGGCATGGACCAAAGTATTTCAAATCTTTGTATTTCAGCTTTAAGAAATTCAAGGTCAGGGTTATTAAGATATGTATGCAAAAATGCAAGGTTTTTTTGAGTATTTCTGAAGCTGCAGGTGTTATACAGACTTAGTGATTTATTCAGCCACATTATCAGAGATGTTTAATTGTTGCTACAAATCCATACCTAGTGTCAAGTAAACCAGAAAATTACATATATTTTTGTTAGTTTTCTGTGCAGGAATGTGGGGGGAATCCAAAAAAAAAAAAAAAAGAAAAAAAGAAGTGTTCACAAAAGTTTTCTTCTGGGATTGCATAATCCTTGAATGTTGTCCTGCTAAGGAATTTTAAGGTGTATAAAGAGTTAATGAGTTTTTTAATGGAGTCTGTTATGTGGTTGCTTCCCATTGTGTTACTCATGTGAAAAGTAATAATTCTTTACGTGCTCAAAGCTAATTCTCACCCTTCAGTGCAATAAGTGTGGAGAGGTTGAACTTCTTGGAATCCATTGTATTTTTCTATAATGAAAGTCTTCTATTAGAAATGACACGTTCTGTTTCACATTCTGTGATTTGACTAAAGAAAGTAATTCAGAGAACATGAAACCTTTTTTCCTTAGTCATTCCAGTTTTTATAGCCTGCTATCTTAAAACAGAGAGGCGAGTGGAGAAAACACTATGTAGCATATGCTTTCAGGCAGAACATAATCAATTGACAAAATATCAGAGTGTGGAAGCATATTGACTAATTCTTCATTTTTAACCCATGGACACAAACTACAAAACACTGGGAAAATGCCACAACTGAAATGGTCTTTGCTGAGATAATTCAGCTGTGTTTGGTGGGCTGTAGTGGGAGATAAGGGGGCTCATTGCCATGATCTGTCATCTCTGTGGTCTTTTTGCTGCTAATAAGCAAGCAGATTTTGATTAGTGTCAACCATTCGATGAAGGTTTTTCTTGTTCAGCGACTGATGATCAGCTCTATATTGCACAAATAAGTGACTCTCTGGATGCAGCCTCCTATCAGAAGGGCTCTGTTTTTTGTTTCCTTCTGTCTGCTTTGCAAGTAAATTGTTCCTGCTACAAACCCGTGTGGCTTGCTTCTCTCACCCTCGGTTACAGCAAAGCTTGCTGGCTGGTGATCTCTGCAGGGGTTTATGGCTCAGCTCTGCTGTTCTCTCTCTCTGTTCCCACTTCTCTGTTCCCTCCCCTACTGTGACTAAATAAATTACCTGTATGACATGTTCAGTTTTCTCTGGCAAGAAGCCTGGGAAATCAAATCTGTTCCCGAACCTGGGTCTCCCATTTGGCAAATATAATGCCTCCCTGCTGTTAAATCAGGTCAGCTCTCAGGAAAAACAAAGAACAATTTCATGTAACTATAATCAACACAGAGTAAATTTAGATAATTCGGCTGACATATGTTTATTGTAAAGACCATCAAGGAAATAATTTTAAAAGCTCTTCATCTTTCTCTGTTGCATCAGGATACATGTTGAACATTCTGTGCACAGAGAAGATCAAACATTTTCCTTCTGCTATCCTATATCAAAGTGAAATATATCTATTTTCTGTCTGGTCTAAGAAGATACTTGATGAGATGGTTCATTGGTTGTGTTAGAAACAGTTTTATGTATTTAATTACTGAGGCTTTGCATAATTAATATTAATTGCTACTTAACTGTTAATTACTATTAATTATTCATAACCTGTCCAGTTCCTTTGACTTTCTGACCTCCAAAAGTGGAGATATACATAAAAATGTTTAGAGGAGGAAAAATGAATCCTTTTAATAGGTTGTGTTCTCTTTCCTATGCTTCAACTCAACCCATTTCCACTGGAGATCAGAGGCGGAGGGTCAGTAGCAGTGTGGCAGCAGGTTACCCCAGGTCACCTGGGGGGGCCTCAGGGCTGGCACCACACTAACCAATGAGTGCTTGCTGTGCTCAGCTCCCAGGGCCAACTTTGCTGCCACTGTTTCAAGAGGGTTAGTAAAAACTGGCACTGCTGCCCGCTTTATAGTCTTACACAGTCTGAGCATCACCACTGACTAAGTAGCTGCTGAGTTATACCTGGAGGCCTTGGCTGGGAAACATTTTCCAACTGCAGCTGAGTATCAGGTTGTCTTACCTGGAGGAGTCCCTGAGCAGCAGAGCTGTCTGCCCAGGGCTTTGCCCAGCCTGCATGGCTTGTGTTTGAAACTCACCTCATGCTTCATTCTCAAAAACAGATGGGGTCAAAGGTATATGCTGTGTTTTAAAATGGTATGTGCTTTTCCAGATCTACAGTGCTATAGTGTTGTTAATAATTGTTTAGTCATTCATGAGTTCCTGTATCCTAATAAGTGCCTTTGTTGTTTGTTCATTTCTCTGAGACTCACAGTGAATGTCTTTTCATCAATTTAAGAAAAATTCCTTCAGAGTTCTGCTGTATAACACAAATCCTTGAAATGTAAATTGCTCTTTATTGTTCCAAATCTTCATCCCATGTACCTAATGAAGATCAAGGGATTAAAGCAGTGGAAGTGTTTTAAAAGATGGGAGTTCAGTGCCTGCTTCCACCAGCAATGACCTGAAGCAAGGGCCATAATCTCCATCCACATCAGCTGCTGTCTCAAGAAGTGACAGTAGCTACATTATCTGTCTTCAACTTTGGCATATCAGTACAGATTGCAGATACTGTCTGCTCCTGTAAAGGTGCAGGATCTAATTCTGAAAGGCTTTGGCTGATATTGTAATATAAATAATTTCAGCTCTGTGTTAATGGCAGGGGCAAAGCTTGTCTTGTTCCCTTCTTAGCGTCTAGATTGTCAAAGTCATTGCTGAACTTGTTCAAACCCCGCTTTATTTCTTGTCTCCTCCAGCCTGTGACCTGATGACCCTGGGGATTTTAGCCTTAGTGACGTCCACTGGCTGTGCCTCGGCCAACGCGCTGCAGTCGCTGACGGATGCCATGCACATCCCGCACCTTTTTGTGCAGCGCAACACGGGCGGCTCCCCGCGCACAGCCTGTCACCTGAACCCCAGCCTGGAGGAGGAGGAGTACACGCTGGCCGCCCGGCCGCCCGTGCGCCTCAACGATGTCATGCTCAAACTGGTCACGGAGCTGCGGTGGCAGAAATTCATAGTGTTTTATGACAGCGACTATGGTAAGTAAAGTAGAGAATTTCAGAGATGTTTCAGACATATTAAATTAATTTCTTTTTAACTAGGAGGTGGAGAGGAAAATCTAAGGTATAAGGGGTTGAATATAACTCGCCAGGTTTTTCATTGACAAAAGAGAAAGTGGCCACAGGTCTTTGGCTTGAAGGAAAAGCTGCTGTGAAAAGTAGTTCTCAGACAAGGAGCAAAGTTGCTTAGCAACACCTACCAAGACAGGCAAAGTTTGAACATCTCACACTTTTTCAGTAAAATATTAATGAAGTGTTGACATTGATTGGCAGGGGTCACATAGGCATGCAAGGAAGTTCAACATGGCCTCTACTCATTCCAGAAGACACTTTCTATCAAAGCTGAGAACTGTTCTCTTTGAAAATTAATTTTCACAATAACTATTTCCATTTCTTTTTTCATATGCTTCCTCACACTATTCTGCATTTGGACTAAATTTCACAGGGATATACTTCCTGGCATTAATCCAACAGGTAGACTTAGCATTTTCACTATATCTGATGTGTTTCCTTCAGCAAAACTTTTACTTTTCTTCAGGCTGAAACTTGAGGAAAAGTAATCTCTGCCCAAGCAAGTTTGGTACCTTGTAATGGGTGTAAAGAATAATGAAAAAAAAAAAAAATCTCTCATTGTGCCAGGCTCTCAGAGTGAAAGGGAACTGTGTGCATACTTTTGCTTATGTTCCCCCTGCCTCCCCCTCAACTGATATGAACACTGTTCCATATGTTTAACTTGTATTTTCAGCACTTCAGTTAGGATATTGGGTCTATAACGGGGAAAATAAATGGAAAGCGGGGAAAATAAATTTTCTATGGTATGTTTTAAACCCCTGCAAATACTTTTGCTTTAAAATGTAATGCATAATCTTTGGATTTGGTGGTTTACCATGAACAGAATACAAAGAAAGCAAACTTAAGGTTAAATCACAGTAAGAAAAATAATCTTATGTGTGTCTGTGCATATGGTTCAGATTTTATGCATAGTCTTCCACAACTGCAAAATAAATCTTTATTTGCATTCTCTGTATATATTATAAAGTCTTCAGTGGTGAATCAGAGAGAAATAACATCTTTTGTTTTGAATTTGGGCTAGTCCTGGTTTTAAAAAAGCAAAAAGAAAGCCAAACAAAAATGAGGATGATTTTAAGTGGGAAATCAACTGGGGCTGGAACTTCATTTTAGTGATACAGGATTATTTTAAGCTTGAGAAGACTGCTGTGATGCTTGTAAACTTAATCTGTAGATTCAAAAATGTAGCAACCCACAAGTAAACTGCAATGTAATTGCTGCCCTATGGTAATGCTTGAACAGTGAATACTTTGAAAGCCAAAGGTACATGGTAGGTGTTCCTTTGGTGGCCTTTTGGTACTGATGACAAAGTTTATCTTTACAGGGAATTGGGTTTAAAGAGTCAGAATTATTCTAACAGTTATTTCAAAAATGAAGGAAAAGAAAATCTTAAAAGGATGTCTTACAAACACCTCAGATGCTCTGTGTACAAACCACTGTTGCCAGTTTTGTTGCGGAACATGGTATCACTTATTCCTGTAATACATCTGTGTTTCTTTGCCTTTTGTTTTGCAAAGGCTTAACATCTCAGTACCAAATCCTGAAACCCTTAAGGGAATTTACAGAATATGTGAATTATGATCAGATTTATGTTTTCTGTTTAGCACAGACTGTATCAGTAGGAGAGTAAGGTTATGGGAAACGGCTACAGGCATTCTGCTCCTTCCAGTGCCAAGTGTGGTGTGCATTTGCAGCTGCCCATGTGCTGTTTCCTCTCCTCTTGTGGATACAACATCCATCTTATGCTAACTCTACTAGAATCATTTTATTTCATAAGAATTTGGTGGGAGAGATTTCCATAAAGAAGCCAGCTGAAGCTTGCCAGCTCTGTGAATGGAGGATACATAACCCAGTTCCCAGGATATGGCATGCTGGGTGCAGGAACAGAGGGCTGGCTCCCGGGGCGTGCCCCTTGCCCTCAGCAGTGAGCTCGCATGCAGCCCTGCTCCTGCAGCTCCAGCAGCACTTCCCTGCTCAGTGTGCAGGAGTTGACTGCTGCCCATGAGGAGGGAGGTCACATGTTTTGGATTACAGAGCGTTTCCAGCACTGGGCTTTTGTGGTTTGCTCTAATAAATGGTCCTTCTCTACCTGATCTCTGAAAGTTATAGTATTCCTCGGAGTAGTGTTTTAATTTGTCCGTTTGCTGATCCCTAAAAGCCAGCCAATCCCTTGGTGTCCTCCTTGTGGAAACAGTCAGATTTTCTGAAGGTAAAACAGCATTGCACAATTTAAAGAAGTCCTGTGTTTATAGTAATGGTGTGCTATATTGGATCTGAAAATTATTTACCTAGTTAATTACTTGTCCCTTTTAAAAAATACATTTTAGATTATAATTTCTGCACTGGCCAAATTAAGAAAAAGTAGCAGACTTGGAGATTAGACATACTGAGTAGTCACTGAACAGCCTAACAAGCCCCTTAATATTGTTGTGCTTGCTACAAAATATGTCTTATTTTACACTGAAGTGATTGTATGCTCAACTTCAGTGAAAGAATATGGTCCTTTCCAGTAAAATGCTTTAAAGTCAGTGACAAGAAATGGAGAGGTTTCACAGGAAAAATGTGGAAGCTGTAATGAAAAGTTTGCTGAATGAAGCAGGGTGCAATCTGTGGCATTCCACCTAATGTGAAACCAGCTTTTAGGTTTTGTCACCCATGGTGAAGAAACAGATAACAGCAAGCATTGGGTAATGGCTTGGTTCTGGACAAGTGACTTTTCAAAGACCTCAAACATGATAGTTGCAGCACCGAAATTCTCCTTGATGGTACGCTGTTCTCCTACTGGGCAGTACCAACAGAGGAAAGGTTGGTTGATATGTTATCCATACGGTTCTGCTGTACTTATGTAAGAGAAGATAAGAGTTTGTATAGATACGCATCTTCATGACTGAGACATTGTTTTTCCACTTCTCTCATTTATGGTTTGTGTGTAATTTCAGAAGATGCACAGAAATCTACTCTCCATTGATCACAATGGGAGTTTTCTGCTGCTGAGACTGCTGTCTGATATGAAAATGATGGCTTGGCACTGCAGCAATTCAATAAGTCATAGCTCAGATAAGACAACTCTCCTCTCTTGCTGATGTGTTGTAGAGTTGTTGAAGCTCAAGGCCAGAATAACAAAGTCTGAGCCTTCTCTTTGTCCCTGCTAGTCTTTGCCATGTCATCTTGAGAATGTTTTCTACTCTCTCTGTGCTTCCCTTCCCCGTCTGTGAAATGGAAAGAAAAACCTTCCTCCCAGTGTGACTGAATTAGTGTTTGGAATTTCTTTAAAATTCATTAGGAAACAGAATTAAGTGGTACAGTGAGGAGTAAGGCAATTCCAGTAAGATCTCGAGGGACCAGGGTGATGTTAAATGCATAATTTTATTTTAAATGCTTTTATGAAGATCCCATGCTAAATCATGGTATTTGACATTCATTTTCTGGGGGAAAAATGAGTTGACTCTAAGTTTGTCAATGGCTGTCAGATGGTGCTCTGTGGAACTATGTCTACCCACCTGCTAAAGAACCTGCAACACAATTGAGATCTGTTGTGCATCCTAAAAAGCTTTAGCTGTGCTGATGTGTTTTGAGTTGCTTTTTGCTCTACAGAAGAATCTTTTGTGCCTCTACATATATTGCAACTGTGTGTAAAGGCCTGCTGGGAAGTTTAATGTTTTATTTTGCTGACCTTCTGGATGTAGAAGCATCAGTAATCAAATTTTCTGACAGAAAAATTGGTAGCATGGCAAGTTTCATAAAGAATCTTACCGAGTTCTAAAATGACTGTAACTTAAAAGTAGTGTGTGCTGCCCCCAGTAAGATGAGGTTGGGTGATAAACAGTGGAAACTGTGCTTCTAGGGTGAGCAAATAAACAGATGTATGGTTAGAACGTGGATTTGAGAAGAGTTTTGGAAGTTGGATGTGAAAATGAAAGCAATGAGGAATACTAAGTCATGTCTCTGAAGAGAAATGTGAGTAATAGCCATGTTTTCACCAGCTTAATCTTATTGTTGAAAAACACTTTGTCTTTGTAGTTATATTGTCCTTCTGCTTTCCTACATACATGTCTACAAATCCATATTACAAAATGTAAGACAAAAAAATTTTTTTTAAATGAGTTTTTCTTTAAGAATCTGCTTTGTCAAGAAAATGGTATTAGACCTGTGAAACCTAGATATAATATTTTATTCTTAATTTTTGCTGTCAATAAGTGAGTGTCATCTGTTGAAGAAAAGTGTTGTACAAAAGTCTTGCAGAAGAAAACATTGATGAATTTTTGACCTTCCAAATCTGTGGAGCTTTGTTCCTACAAGGGAAAAATTCCCAAACACAGAATTAATAGATTTCTAAATTATTTTCTATATCTTTTTTTTCCCCTAGGATTAGAGATATTTTTTTCATTAATGTGGCATTAAATTTGAACACTGTTTATCAATCTTGCTATGTAGGAAGAACTTAGTTTTCAGTATGACTAGAAATTGTCTTTCCCACAGCAATTATGTGGTGGTGCTATTGCTGAGTCCTGCCTTTCAAGGGCCTCATCCTTGATTATAAATTACAGGAATTATGCTATTAATAACTTTACAACTTTCTTATTGAGCCTGGAATGCTCTCTCCTGTGTCAAGGTCCCTTTGTTCAGGCCACTGCTCTTATTTAATTTGCAAAGGAATATCGTAATGAAAATTGAGAAGTGCATGCATTTACACAGTCCACTGCAAATCACTTGTGATGTGAAGAATTGACTGTCACAGAAATAAAAAAAGCACTTTAGAGCATTTGCACATAAGCTTTCAACTTACCTGTGTTACTTAATTTCCCTTTCATACTTGTGTGTTTAATGTAAATTATCTTCTGTATTCTGTGTCATGATTTCAACTGTCAGACAACCACTTCTGCATCACTAGGGCTGCTATGTTTCTGAACAGGCTCTTCCAGACCATGCCTTGTTTAATGTAAATACAGGGAATCTGGCACTTGAAGTATTGAACCACTTGCACATGTATTGGTAGCTGCTTGTTTAGCAACTCTTACACTACCAGAAAGTATTAGGCTTTTCCTGCTTGTG
Organism: Scytalopus superciliaris; assembly: GCA_013400415.1. NCBI lineage: Eukaryota > Metazoa > Chordata > Aves > Passeriformes > Rhinocryptidae > Scytalopus > Scytalopus superciliaris. Next base: position 942,906 of record VXBX01007125.1, read on the forward strand.
CTGTGTAGTTGAATTTGCATGTGTCATTAAAAATACCTGCCTTTCTCAATAAGTTGGTGCATCCCAGCTGGGACTGTTGCAGACTAGCTTGAATTGAGATTGCAGTGTTTGACTAGTAAAATATATAGAATTTAAGGAGCCAGCTGCAGAGAAGTATTTCTTTATGATCATCAATCTGCAACAGCAGTTACATAGGGAGGGAATCCTTGCACATCTCTGTCATAGATGCTGCTGTATATGATGATGATAAAGGGAAGGCATAGACTGGGACTAAGAACCTTTCCACCCAACAGGGAATAGAATTCTCTAAGTATTTATTCTGTGCAAATTCTGCACTACCTCATTATTCATACATAACTGGATACTGGATTTCTAGTCCCCAGAGTAATATAAAATCTACCTGGAAAAAACTAAGATTTCCCTGTAAGAAGTTTGTGTTTCATAACCTAATGTATGATCATCTTTGCAGCTGCAGAGAATGCCAGGAAAGAGAACTCAGCCAAGTTCTCCAAGTCCAACAGGGAGTTTGTGATGCTATGGAGTAATGGAAAAAAAATTGACCTTTTGACTTGTACATTGAATTTGATCTGGAAGCTATTGAAGAAATAGCATTGTGTGTTCCCATACTTATCCTTGAATCACTTTTCTGACTGTAGCAGCACTTAAAGTAATTGGTCTACTTAAATTTAGCATGGATTTTTGTAATTTCTGATAGTATTTTCTTTATTTAGTAATGCATCACAGTATATAACACCAAATGTAATTAAAGAAAGTCAATTTCACTTCAAATTATTACTTATACATTACTTTCAGTACTTTGATTTGTAAGGTATATGGGTATGTGTGCTAATAGCAGCAGTAAGATTTCCCCTTCTCCAGTCCCCCCATAATTCCTCACAAGGTATAGGAACAATGCTCAGAGGTTGTTTCCCATAAAAGCTATTAAATATTTTCAGGGCACTGCCTGATTGGATATACAAATGATCTTGCAGTTTAAAGCCTTTATTCTGAATGTGTACTGTCATAACTGACCTGGAAGCTCAATTATAGAAAAAGCCAGAGAGGGATCTCTGGACAAAGAGTCTGCAGTTTCAGGCATTTTGTCTTGCTCATAAATTCAAGGCAAGTTAAGGAAATAATTTTGACCTTTCAAATAGTTTGAAAAATGTTTTGCAAAGAGAAGGTGTAAGTTCTTTTGAACAATTCAATTTGCCATGGACTGACACTTTCAAAATAGAAAGCTTGCACTATGTGTTCAAAATCATTAGTGGATTTTGGTGGTTCTGTTTTTTCCCTCTTTATATTCTGAAACAGAGGAATGTTTCATAATACAGGATATGTTGTGCAAAGCAAGTGCAGAGTTCAGCAGCCTGGAACCAGAGGGTACAAATTAATAATTGATTTCGAACAGAGGGATCTTTGAAAGTTGTACATGTCATCTGCAGAAGGTCCTAAGTTCTTGACTTTCTTTCCTTGATGGATGGTAGTGAATCGCTTGACTTTTCAAGCCATGGCATAAAAGAAAAGTGGTCAGGCACGTGAAAACAACAAGGAGAAATGCAAGGATGACTTGATCAGGGAATCTGAGGAACTAATTCCAGAAGGGAGTCTCTTTAATTCACATTTTTTAGGGACTGAATGGTTATACCTCTGTTTAGAAATCGTTCAATAAATGTATAGCTAGAAATTGAACAGAAGGATAGAAATTTGTCCTGCAGGATGTATGTGGAGTTTTGGGCAGTGACATTGTTCTGGGGAAATATATTCATATATCTCAATTTGCAGTGAACCTTGAGTAAGTTCCCAGTCTCTATTGTCTTTCATGAAAGCAGTAGGAGAGATAATTAATCTATGTATATACATATATAAACATACATGTATGTATATATATATATTTATGTATGGATTTCAAGGGGAGTGGTAGATGACTGTGTATGTTTATAAACATCTATGTGTATATACCTGTATGTAAATGTAAACATGACGTTTTATATAAAGATACTGTATTTCCTCTGCTCCTTTCCTGCCCTCTTAGTGAGGGATGACATGATGGGTTGAACTTATTTGGCTTCCTTCCTGGCCAGAGATAGTTTGTTGTTTGTTTTTACCCATTTAAGAGTTGACATGGTTTCTCATCTCGTCTTTGTGTTTTCCTTATTGAGACGAAACTTCACTCCTTCTCCTTCTTGCATTTCTTGCATTTGGATACTGTGCCTTATTTATTTATTTGTCTTATGGCTAAATTTTTTTGTGGGTTTGTGGGCTTTCTTAAGCACCCTGTCCAAGTTGTTTTTAATATCTAATGAGCTGTTTACAGCTTTATAAGCTTCCCCTCCCAGCCAGAGATGTGCAAAGGTGGCAGTTTTGCTCTTGGTTGTGATGTGCAGGCATTTTGTGCCTTCTGCATTTACCTTCTGATGTATTTAATGTTTAGATCTGTTGCTTTGGGAGTTATTTTAAGACTTAATTCAATCATTTTAGGAGAAAAAGCATCATTAGACTGTAAAAATTAAACAAAAAGCAGAGGGGAAAAGGCTTCAAAGTTTGGATTATTTGGAGTCAGAGCCCATTAGCAATGTAATCTGGATGTCTGAGGTCTACTGGAGAGTGATTTAATATTCATATTGTTATAGCATTTGTTTAAATGGAAATAATGCATTATTTTTTGTGTACAAATTGAATAAATAGGATTAGTCTTACTACTGGGGAACATTGAATCCTACAGAGATCCTTTTCAATACTGGGTGTTTTGTTGTCCTGTCTCTTGCTTTAGTAATCAAGAGTCAAATAGACTATTTCTAATAAAACCATACAGAACTGCAGAGAACTTCAAGAAAGAGGCAAAAATTGAGTGGGACAGTCCTCACAATAATTTCATTGATTATTCCCTGTGATGGGAGAGCACTAAATGCAAACATAGCTGCTGTAACACTATTTGGAGGCAGTAGTTGAGTTCATCATTTTGAAAGACCTTATGGGGTCAGGAGCTATTGACAGTCCCCACTTTAGTGAATCATTTAGATAGGAAAAGTCCAAACGTTAAACCAGTGATGCCAGGTCGACCACTAAACCATGTCCCAAAGTGCCACATGCACAGTACAGGTTTTTTAAATACCTCCACAGGTGGTGACCTCCACCCTTTCCCTGGGCAGTCTGTTCCAGGGACTGACAGCCCTTTTGGTGAAGAGGTTTCTCCCAATATCCAGTCTAAGCCTGATGAAACTCTGGGCCATGTCCAGCTTCGTTGTCCTGCATGCAGTGCATGTTGGCACTCAAGATAATCTGCTCCATAGCTTTCCGTGGCCCATTCCCAGCACCTTCTCTTCGGGTGGATAAATCCTCAGCTGTCAAATAGCAGGTGAGGTAGCGAATTCAAGATAGTAATTCAGTGCTGGTATGTATTATGGCTGGCTTGAATTTCTTTTCTGATGTCATTGTGACTTTCTCTGGTTTGCCTCTGGCCACCATTTGCTTCTCTCAGCAACAAAGTATCTTCCTCACAAACCACCCAGGCAGAATCAAGAAAATAGAGAAATTATGTCATGGAAGAATGGTTGTTTTGTTTATATCTAAAGACCAAGAAATCTCTGGTCTCTGAAGTACAAAACGCTTTCCTTGCATAACAGACCACGACCCAGAAATCTCATCTGTCCTAATGCAGCTCTTCAGTGATTTTCTAAGTCATTTTGCTTTGGCCCACTGGTATTAATATTTGACATTGCCATTAACAGGAATTAAGATGTATCTCGTCTTCCAAAAGGCATATAATAATATCAAGTGAACTTTGTTAAGAAAGGAATAATCCACTAACTAGAACCAACATTTCTTTGTAACCACCTTTATCCTTCAAATGACAGAATCTTTACAGGAAGGTAGGGTCTTTCATTTATTTTTGTCAGAGGCTTATTAATCCCTCCTGCAGTGAAAGAATAATTAAAGGTCAAGTTCTGGCATTGTATTCATGAGCTGGCGCAGCCTGAGCACCGACACCTAACTGGATACCCCACCAGGCACTTGTGGTGTAATAGAAATCTTGTTGGCTGAAGGAACAGCACTGTACTTTAATTTTCAGTGATGATCTTCCCTGTTGCTCTGCATTAAGGATGCTTTGTTATGACCACCTTGTATGGAAGCATATAGGAACACATCAAATTATTAAAAAAAAAAGGCAGTTTGGACTGCCTGAAGTGCACCCTCCCTGTTTAGCAAGGAGTATTTGGTAACATACTCTGTCTCTGCTGTAGAAGGCGTTAGCTGTGGGAGTCTTTATGGTGCTTTATATCTTTTATTCTCCTACATGTTGTGCAGCCACATAAGTCTGGACAAGCTGTAATTAAGTGAAACAATATATTACTGTTTGAAAATGGGAATGGCAAGGGCAGCTCACAGTGGGAAGGGTGGGAGTCAAAGAAAGAGGGACGTTTTAAATACTGGATTATTGACCAATTAGTGGAGTTGACTGAGTACTGATAAGTGTATTTGAGTTTTCTTCCTCTCAAATCTTAATTACATCATTAGAAAGGAAGAAAATTCCAAATCATGGTGGGAGATGGGCCTGGAACCCCAGAGACAAGTGAGTTTGGTGAGTCCAGTCACCACAGACAGGCTTCAGGGAGGCATTGGTATGATGGTAGTAATGTGACTAATGGATGGAAGTATTTTGGGGGGGAATCTCAGATGATCTTCATGTTTGGATTCCTCTAATTTAGCCAGTCCCTTTTGGATCTGGTTTAGACAGAAAATCATTAAATTAGCAGTAATAGAAATATAGAATGTGGGGTTTTTTTAATGTCCGAACAAATTAGACATTTAGGGTCTCTTCCAGCAGATGCATCAGAAAGGCATTTGATGATTTATAACATGCTGTACTTGGGAAAAAAACCCCAAACCAAACACTTAGTAGACTTAAATTACAAGATGTAAAACAGCAAAGTTAAGGGTGAGATTTATCTGCTCTTCTTTACGGGCTTAGCTCATGTACTAAAGGCGATAGAAGGGCTTAATTTTACTACCCCAGCACTTCATTTAAAAAAAAAATCCAACATGTAAAAATTAACTAAAAGCTCCATTTTTGGGGGGAAGAAGAGAAGAAAGTTTGTTTTTAAGACTGGTATTTATTTTCTTGTTTAAGTTAAAGAATCTGGATTGGTTTAAATAATAAAGATGAAAAAATTATTATCTTCTTTTTCTCTAACTATGAAAAAGCTGGTGTGCCACTGTAACTTGAAATGAGTGAATGGTCTCCTTGAAATCCAAATATAAATGAATAATCACAGGAAAGGAATTAGAGGGTTTATAGTCTGTCTAGAATACTTAGAAGGACTCCGGAGTTTCAGTCCTGCTGCAGAAACATGTGTGAGATGTGAGGAAGCACCATGAGGCACTTTTAAGCTGCAGAGCCTGATACCATCCATGCCAGGAAGCCCATGAGACAGTATCTGCTTCTGTCCTGCAAAACACATGTACTAAGTGCTCCATCTCCAGGCTGAGTAGAAGGAGTGTAAAGGCTATAACCTCAAACTGGAATTGTTTGCAGAATGGCCTGTCTGCAATGACTGGATTGTTCAGTTTGTGGTGAGTTTTGCTTGGTTGAAAAAATATGGCATCTGTGATTATACTGTCAGTCTAATTGTGTTCTCCATAATGCTGCTCTTGTTGACCAATATCAAATCAATCTATGATGACAGAGGCCTCAAGCCTTTTTTATACATATGCAAAAATGGGTAATCAATGCATGAGAGCTCCAAATTCTTGATGTGCAAAAGGTTACTCTGTGAACTTGGTTGCAAACTGTTAGACAGCAAAGAATCAACCCAGCAGCAGGAGGTGCTTGCTTAGGTTTGACAGCAGGGAATTCTGAAAGAAAAAGGGCTTGTAGAATATCCAAGGGCACTAAAAGCTTTAATCAGACATTGTTAAACATGAGGTAATCCAAACATCAGACACAAAGTCACAGAACTAGTGACTGCTCTTGCTCAGGAAAGGGTTTGTTCCTAATGTTCCAGTGTTTAATGCCTTTTGTGTGCTAATTAACCTTCTGTGTTTCATGTTCCTCAGCTGATGTCAGAAAGAGTCATTGTTATTCTTATATTGTATAATGGATTAGAATGGAGTAAACCATATCTAAGAGTTCTTAACCTGGCTCTACAGCAGTTACTGTACTGTTTTAAGGTCTGACAAAAATAGTTGCATTTAATCATGGTTAGTGCAAGATCTACCTTTCTCTTGTTCGCATTTCTGAATTCCTCTGAAGGTAGACTTTTCCTTTGCTTAGGGCTGAATGATATTCTGCTGTGCTCTATGGCCATTAATCACTTTATAGTAAAGCCAGACAAATTTGAGACCCTTCTGCTGCAGAGTGGCACCTTAGGGAAAGGAAAATCCTTACAAAACTAATAATCACCTCGGGCAGGGGGAGTATTTGAGGAGCTCTGACCCTTTGCAGGAGAGAATTGCATTTTCATAGCACGTTTTTAATATTAATGTATGAAGAAATATTACCCTTGCTATCTAGCAAAACAATAGCTAATTAGATATTTGTTTCTTAATAATGATGAAAGTTAACGTGTTAGAACATCAGGACAACCATCTGGGGATTCTGAATGATTGCTTAGAAAACAAAAAGCTTAGCTGAATATCCTCTTATTTGTGGTCACTGCTGTTTTTCAAGTATTGCTTCAGCAGAATCTATAGACATGTTTTTTGTGATCATTTTATTAGTAAATGAGGAGGTAAGAATACCTATGGTTTTTGCATCTAAGTGTGAGTGATTTTGGAGATGTTTAGATCAACATATTCCTGAATATTTGTTTTTGTTGCTCATCTAACTGAAAAAAAAAACTGCTCGTGGTTGAAATACTGCTATGAGGAATCGATATTGATTTGAGTGTTCTCTTTAGCAGAACACACTAACAAAAATAAGCAGCTAAATGTTGTTTTCTTTAATAATGGTTTAAAGACTGGAAATTGGCAAGCACAAGGAGACCTATGGGGATATATGCAAATAGCTTTGTTTTCCCATATGTCTTAGGTGGGAGGATGGCTGCTTTCAATTTAGCTAATTCTTTATGTGTTAAAGAGATGTTGTGTTAGGGGAAAATAAATTTATTTATTTATTTAAAAGAAAAAGAAAAGATGCTGATGATAATGATCTGAAAGAAGTATTTTAAACATTTAATGTTTATTGCTGTTAATTACTGTGGTAATTGTATAGAAGTGGTAATGTGTGATGTTAATGCCTAGTTTATTTATGTGAGACATGTAAATGCATCCACAAGTGTGTTTTTCATTAGATAATCTTGTGTAGGATGTAGCTGTGTTGTCAGACACCAGACTCTGCCTGGAGCCTGTCTCATGGTGGGGTGTCTCTTATGGAACTTCACCTGTTCTATGAAATATCATATGTTTAAAATAAAATTAAGCCAAAATAGTCCTTAAAGACCATGGAAGCTGGCGAGATATTTGTCTATGATTTGAACTTCACTTCCCAAATAGAAGAATTTGGAGTCTCAATGGCAAAGAGATGATGGAGTTTCGTTAGCTTTCAATGTCATTTCTGTGCTTGGTCTACTAAAAATTTGAAGTCCAGCCCCTAATGTTTCTTATTAAAATGTCAATAGCAGAAGCTGACCTAAAATCTAGTTGTTCATACATTTCAAACAAACCTTGTCTGAATTCTTAGAGAAAAGGTGGTGTGCCCTTTATCCATCAGTTTTGAAAAGAAACTCAAATTATTACTTCATAGTAGGAGCTGTATTTGTTAGCATTCCTCTTGGAGAAGGCTGTTCCTCCTCTCTATAACACCTTGACCCAAAGGGCTTAATGAAGCAAGGGATTATTGAGCCCATGGAGTTTTTTCCAATCTACAAGCTTTAGGAGGTGCCTCACTGTACTCACCGGACAGTTCTCCTTGTATTAAGGATGAGGAAGTTAGATTAGAATTTATTAAGTTTGAAGTGACTTCTGTGTTCATTTGTGGTTCATTTGACAGCCATGCACTTTGCAGTTAGTGTTTCTAATTAAGGTACAGGCTTTTGTCTCTCTACTTGCTTCACACAACAATGGGGAAATGGAGCCACCCCTATTAGAAATAATGGGTAAAAAGCCGTAACTACTGGCACGCTATGCAGTGAGGCTTATATCTCACTTCAGTTGCTGAGGCTGCGTGTCAGAGCCTTCAAAATGATGTGCCTTTGTCTCTTTGTCATCACACCTTGCCTTGTGAGGCTTCACTGAAATGCAAGTCTTATGAGCTTGTATTACGGTGCTGTCCTTCAACTTGTGAGCTTTCCCTTGCAATGTGAAAAGCTGTGGAGTCACTTGGGCAACATTAATCAGGGGGCTAATCAGGAGCTGCTTGTCTTCCTTTCCCTGCAGTCCTCACAATTAGGGCCAGCGGCTGCCTGTGCTGTGGCACAGCAGCTAGCAAAGCAGAGCCAGCTTTTGGAGAGAGTGCTGTTTATTTTGCAAGTCTGTCCTCACAGCTAGACACCTGTTGCTGAGACTAATTGGGAATGTTTGAGGAGCAGTAAGGGATAGGAGAAAAATGGGATATACCTATATGCACACTACACCCATGAACATACGTGCTCAGATTAGTTCCAAGGGTATGCTTTTTGTTTGTATTCACGTCTTCATACTGCATATAATTGTGCCATATGTATCTGCATTACTTATTGGTCATGTATATGCCTGTGTGTAAATGAAATGACAGTTTGTGCCTGTATTGATCAGTGTCAGTCACCTGGAATCTTTAATTAGAAATTAAGCTTTAAATACAGAGGTAGCATAAATACAAAAACCTTGTGGGAATAGGAGTTTAATGTGAAAAAAAGGTGATTCTTTGGGNATTTTTGTTTTCTGGGTTTTCTTTTTGCAAATCTGGCTTTTCAGGCTCCCAAATAACTCAGTTTTGTGAAGTCAGAGGGTAGAAACTAATATGCGGCATTTAGGCTTTAAGGAACATACCTTATACCTGATTACTTGTTCTAGTTCCTTTTTGAGCTACATATATCATCTTTGCAAGTGTACGCCTTAAACCACCAACACAGATCCCCCTGGGACTGAGTTTTAAGTTACAACTTTGTTTCCAGGTAGCCCTGGTAACTTCCTTTACTATTTTGCTTTTCAGATTTAATTTGTTGTATTTGGTCTGTCCCAAAGGGTGAGGTTTTTGGCAGGGTCAGTTAGGTAACGTGATGTTGATTTGTGAACATAAAGTTGTTGGCAAACGCAGAGGAGTTTGTGTGTTTATCTACTGTGAGTTGACTGCCTGATGGTATTTTCTTCTAGTCTTGCTCTTCCTTATCTTTCTCTGGTATATCAAATGGAAAAATCTAACATTTCCATGATACAACAGAGTGTATGCCCAGCACTGTGTTGTCAAGGGCTCCCAAGGCAAGACATCCCTGGTAATGTTGTTGTCAACATACACTGGATGTGCAAAGTGACTTCTCCCTGTCTCCTAGTTCAGTCAACACTTGATTATTAGCGCATGACATAAAATGGGAAGTGCAAAGAAGTCAGTGTTACTTTAGTTCGCATTCATGCTTAGTCTTTGCTGAGAGCTTCAGAGATCTTAGCCTGGTAGATGTGGTATTGGAAGTCAGCTACATGCTTATTATAATTAAAGTCAGACAAGCTGATAAATATTGGAAATGGCTGTAAATCTTGATGATAGGCAAGGTAAAATATGTTGTAACTTAAATGATACTGAAGTAAAATTAACTGAAGGACTTGTCTCAAGGAGAAATTCAGCTTCTAAAAGAAGATTAACATGTCTTATATGCGAAATTAAAAATTACATGTGATGTTAAGGTGTTTGAATTTGTGAAATAGTAGAATACTTTAGTGTGAATTTAATTCCACTTTCAAGGACTTCAACCTGAATGTCCATGTGTTAGAAGAATGAGTGCTCAGGTGACCATGCAGAGATATTGCCTTGCTGTGCCGGTCTTCCTGTTTAAACAGTTTTGTTCACTGTTGGAAGTTTAAAACAAATGATAGTAAAATTCTCCATAATTTTCTTTCTGTCATGGCTAGTGTTTGATATCACTATTAAGGCAGTTGACAAAAGGTAGAGAGGCCTGAAGAGATGTAAGTGTAATACAGCAGAGTGCAACTTTCTTGGCTAGTTCCTGCTCCCCGAGGCATTTTGATAATTGAGAATGTGTTTCTGCTATCTGGTGTGCATTAAAAGGGCAATAATTGGAGAATCTCAGGCCTATTACACTGTATTAATTTTGAGTTCCTGTTCTGTTGGTCTTTGTTTCATTGTACTCAGATGCTTATATGGCACACGTTATGATTGGAAGGTAACTCTGCCATAGATAATACTCTTTTTTTTTTTCTAATGTCCTTGTATACTGATGATTGAAAGTTTAATATGTTTGCATAGAAAGGTTTCCTGCATAAAAGTGATTATGTTTTCTTTTGAGAGCAGGGCATATATAGATAGCAAATGTTTAATTAATCTTCCTATTTTCTTCTCATGATGGAAGATTTATTTTTTTAATGGAAGACATCTCTCAGTGAAAGGGGGGAAGAAGGGACAACAGAACAGGGTTATTATTTTTGTCTGTGGATTTTAAAAGTGTATCAGGGTAGGAATTGTTGTTGGAATTCGGTCCCTTAACAATGAATGACAGGTGGGATGCCACAGATGACAGCACTCTGCTTCATGCTGCAAGGGCTTGGCTTTGGGACAGGTTTGGTTTTTGACAGTATCAGAAGGCTCCTAAAGGAATGCTGGGAAACCAAAGTGGTAGCAACCACAGAAAAATTACTCTAGATCTTGGAAAAAAATGGTGTGTTTCCAACAGCTCTTCTCTCCTCTGTCACAGATCATTATGAATTATATGAATTCAGTGCAAACTGACAAGACAAATCTGGTCTGCCCTTCAGTTTCGCAGTGGTAACTGTGGCTGGGTTTGGGTGTTTGTGTGGGACAGGTCTCTACATCCCGTTATAGTTTCTTTCAACTTAAGGCTGATGAGAAAACAGCTACCATGTATTGTGGAATGATTGAGATCTGAGTAATTTCTAAGCTGCAAAATGTCCTGAAAATTGTTAATAAATTGCTTTCACAAAAGTGAGAAATATTTTCTCTTAGTAATTCCTGTGCACCAGGAATACAGATATTAGCAAGAAGATGGAACTCCAGAAGTGCTGGTTTTGTTGTGATAAGATAGACCAGCTGCTGATAAACACTTAGGTCAGTTGGGGCTGTTTGGTCCATGGAAGAAAATAATTTAATACCTTGATTATGAGTTCAAAATATAAAGCTGCTTTTATTTTATTTACTTTTTCATTTATCTTGGGACACTTTGTATCAGTTTTGTCAGTGTATTCAATGAAGTGTTTCAGTAGATGTAGTATTTCATCTTTAGAGGTAAATATTATTCCTCTTGCACTTCTGTTTCTGAAACACTAGAAAAAGGCCAAATATACTTAATATGCAGATGCCTTTTTTTTTTTTTTT